>CM035418.1:41371418-41373918 GCA_020310875.1 Ceratopteris richardii
TCAGGTTCAATAAATTTGGAGCTTTTGTGGAGGACCCCCAACATGGATTCAAGAGAATTGCGAAGGGAGAGAAAACAGGTAGATTGTTTACATTTGAGCTTGAGGACACTAGAAACATTTCACTTTATAATTATAAGGATCAAACCTTGTCTGAGTTAGAGATATGGTACAAAAGATTAGGACACATTTGTGAGAGAACATTGAAGCAGATATGTAGAGATCAATGTGTACTTGGGATACCTAATGTATCCAAGCAACATATGATCTATAAAGGTGGTGCATGTCAGTTTGGTAAATCACATAGGTTACCCTTCACAAAGAAAGGCTATACGCATGAGGATTGCTTGGAACTTGTCCACACAGATGTGTGGGGACCAAGCAAGGACCCTTCAATTTCACGCTCAAGGTTCTATGTGTTATTTATTGATGAGTTCAGTAGGTGGACTATCTTGTACTTCATGAAACATAAAGATGAAGTGTTCAGTTGTTTCAAAAAGTATCTTGCATTTGTGGAAAATCAAACAAGAGTTTAAAGAGGATAAGGTCAGATGGAGGAGGTGAGTACTTCTCCAATGAGTTTGATGCATTTTTGCAAGACACAGATATCAAGAGAGAGAGAGATCACAACTAGATATGCTCCTGAGTAAAATGGAGTAGTAGAGAGGAGGAACAGATTGATTGTGGAAGTAGCTAGATCTATGCAAAATGAAAAGAAGTTGCCTAATTATTTGTGGACAGAGGTTGTCTCTACTACCACTTATCTTATCAACAAGTTACCTTCTAAGTCCCTTGATGGAGATGACCCCCTATGAGGCATGGAATGGTAGGAGACTAATACTTGAACATTGCATAATATTTAGATGTGTTGCTTATGTGCATGTTCCATCTCATATGAGAGGTAAGCTAGACCCTAAGGCAGAGAAATGCATTTTCATAGGGTATGATATAAATCAAAAGGGATACAAGGTTTATAATCCATCCAACAAAGGATTTATTGTCAGTAGAGATATTGTGTTTGATGATAATGAATCTTGGTTTGAAAGTGAATGTAGGAAGGTCAAATTACCATATGACTTGGAAGAAGAATTTCCAAGCCTCACCAAGGAGGAGCCAAGCACAATTGAAGACATCAAATCAACTGATGAGGACACCATCAACCTGGAATATTTTAGAGCATGGAAATCAAAAGGCAAGGTCAAGATGAAGAGTTTGGACGACACACCTGAGCCATCCAACCAAGCCTTAAAGAGATCACAAAGAGAGAGTAAGAAGCCAATGAGATATGGGTATGATACTTCATTCGTCACTAAGCATTCTATTTATCTTGCTAATGATTCATCACTTGAAGAACCTTCTTCATATGAAGAAGCAAGTACCAAAGCAGAATGGAAGGAGGCTATGAATGAAGAAATAGAAGCACTCCAAGAGAATGAAACTTGGGAGCTAGTACCTAAGAAAGCATCAATTAATGTAATTGGTTCTACGTGGATTTACAAAATCAAAAGGAACTCACAGGTACAAAGCTAGGCTTGTGGCTAAAGGTTTTGCAAAAACCCATGGAATAGACTATGAAGAAATTTTTTCACCAGTGGCTAAAATGCCAACCATCAGAGTATTGGTAGGTGCATCTAGAAATTGGAATATGTATCAACTAGATGTGAAAAATGCTTTTCTCAATGGATGGATTTCAGAGAAGGTTTAGATGGCTTAGCCTCTTGGCTATGAAGATCAAAGCAAGGTAAATCGTGTATGAAAATTAAAGAAAGCTCTTTATGGTTTGAAGCAGGCACCTAGGGCATGGAACCATACGTTAACGACCTATCTTCAAGATCAAGGATTCATGATGAGCAAGGTAGATTCTTCTCTCTTTATCAAGAAGAGTAGTTCAGAAATGCTATATTTATGTGTATATGTGGATGACATCATTCTTATAGGAAGTGATCACAATGGCATCAAACAAATCAAGAACCACATGATGTAGGAGTTAAAGATTAGTGACTTAGGGTTTTTGAAATATTTTCTTGGACTTGAGTTGCTATATACTAACTTTGGAATCTACATCACTCAAAGGAAATATATGCAGGACATGTTCAAGAAGTTCCAATTGGAGGATGCAAAAGTAGCTAGCACACCTATGGAGGTAAATCATAAATTAAGTGCTCATGAAGGTGATTTGCTTGAAGACATGGAAGGTTATCAAAGCATAGTTGGAAGTCTAAACTATGCAACATTAACAAGGATTGACATATGTTATGAAGTAACTTTTCTGAGTCAATTCATACATAAACCTAGAGCACCTCACTTGGAAGCTGCTAAAAGAATTTTCAAGTATCTCAAAGGTACTCAAAATCAAGGTCTTTACTTCCCATACACATCAGATTTGAACATAAAATTGTACTCAAATGCAGATTGGGCACAATGTAAGGATGAGAGAAGAAGTACTTCAGGCTATTTATCCTTTGCAGGTTAAAAGACCATCTCATGGTCTTCTAAGAAGCAA
>CM035418.1:41383918-41491418 GCA_020310875.1 Ceratopteris richardii
GTCATCTTCATTCCAGAAAGAAGAAACCAAGGTGTGGCAATGGTAATACCAAAGACGTTTTGCAAGGGTGCATAGGCGAAATCAACTAGGTGATCACTTATGGGCCTTGTTATTTATTGTTTGGAGTCCTAATTAACTTCTCTCACTTGCATTCATGTCATAGCTTTCATTTGCAGGTGCTGGACCACTTATATTTCATTGGCAAGCACTAAAAAGGAGCAAAAGCCCAATGCTTTTGCTGAGTTTTGATGTTTTGTGCTATTCCCATTTTCTTTTGGAATTCCTTTCATCTCTTTTTAGTTCTAAGACCTATCTTGGATCAAGTGCAAATTTCATGTTCTCGTTTTGGGCCTAGAGAGGATTGGGAATCAGAGCGTTGAGACATGGAAAAACACTTCAAATCAGCTTTGAAAGGCTTCAATTGTATCATGGAAATGTTCTAGTGCTATTTTTCTCTCTTTCTTGCTATATAAAATGTACTTCCATTTGTTCTCTAGCTAGTTAAATGAGGGGATTAAATTTCATGCTTAGGGAAAACAACATAATGAAATACTTCTCCACCTAGGGAGGAAAATCTTGTGGATTTGGTATCAGACAAGCAATTAACAAAGCTCAAGGATGAAATCCTTAGTTTAGAAAGAGAAATTGGTAGCATGACCTCTCCAATAGAACAAGTTCATCCCTACATGATCTTACTAGAGACTTAGGTTATGTCTTTCCTAGCTATGAAGGAAAATGAGATTCCTACATTTTCTATATTAGAGAATACTAGGAAGGATGTTCCCTTTCTTGTGGAATATAAAGGAGAGAGCTCTAGGGTGACTCCCTCCTAAAATATCTCAAGCCACCAACCTTTATGGGGGATGATCATGAAAGGAATAAGGATGCAATGTACCAGTTTTTGGAAAAGTAGAAGGACACCCGACCTAAGTATCATGTGTGAGAAGCAAGTTTTTTGCTTGGCCCATGTTCTTATAAGTTGTGGATGAGTCTTAAGGAGGTGAATTCCATCCATACTGGTTGGAATTAGTTTGAAACTCTTTTCTTGAAAGAATTTCTTCTTGAGAATGAGGAAGAGAGGAATTAGGATGAGTGGGATATGATTACATAGAGAGGTAGTCCTTTTTCTACCTTCCACGTTTGACTCCACTTCCTCTATAAATCTCTTCCAACTCTTAAAGGAGTTGCATCATCTCTTTTGATTATGCCATCTCTTCTTTTTTGAGTTTTATGGCTTCAGTTTTTAGCCATACTTGTGCTGCTACACTCTGTTCTTCCTACTTAGGTTCTCAACTTCCTTCCTTAATTGGGCTATTGAATCCTCAAGTTTCATGGCGTAAGGAAGGCTGGATGAAAAAATTTCATATCATTGTCAAATGTGCTCCAACTTTGTTGTTGTGTCAATTAATTCATCAATGGTTGTTCTAGGAAGCACGTTCTTTTATATTCTATTGGGTAGAATGGCAGAAAGCTTAGCAAGACACTTTTAGAATAAGATATTGTGTGAAGGATCTAATAATTTTGCAATAAATTCTTCTGCCCTAGTGACTAATTTAGGAAATGTCTTCCCAAAAATCAATATTAAACTATCCAATTCTTCAGTAATGTTTTTGATGATATTTTCTTGTTGTTTTCTATTCTTGAGTTTGATACAAGATGCTAGTATGAACATATATTTTTCAACTTTATTGCTTGTTTAGGAAAGGTTCATGGATTGGAATTCCATATCTTGGAACTTTGTATTCCTAAAAACATTCACAATTCCATTCAAGTCTTTTAGGAACTTATCTCATTTCCTAAAGATTACTTACTTTAGTTTCCACTTTAAGCTTCAATTAGCTTAAATGAATCCAAACTTTAACTCTCTAATAGAGTTCTTTCAACTTTTAATGATTGCTTAGCAAGTTGCATCATTACTAGAGATGCAATCATTATGGAACCTAACATCCTCCTATTGAACATCAAATTTTAATTGATGCTAAGGTTCAATCTTTGATTTCCATCACTCCTTAGGATAGAATTCAAAGTAAAATCTTTAAAAACTATGATTTTACAAAATTAGAAAATCTCAACTATCTATGGAACTCTAAAAGTTCCATTAGTTTATATTCCACTTGATATTATTTGATTGCTATCACGTCTTGGATAGAGTCAAATAAAAGTATTCCAAACCATCTTACTTGGATGCAAGATTTTTCAAATCCAAGTTAACGACTACATCTAGGCTTGTCGTTAGAATTCTCTAGGTTTTCTCCTAAACTTAGAGTCATTAAAGAATTTTGAAAGTGGCCTTATTTTCTTGTCATTCCAATGAGCAAGAAAATTGAACACTTAACTTTCAAAGGCTCTACTTTTCCTAATCAAGACTCCTAATTTGTGATATCTAAGTATCACGTTTGGGAAAAACAAACTAGCTACTTGACTTGCATGGCAGCCAGGAGCCTTGCAACTATCTAGTTTGCTATTTTTCGTAGTATCTAAGTCCAGTTAGAAAAATGAGATAATAAAAGTAAAGTATTTAACTACTTTAACAAATAGTCATGCATATGTGAATGCCTGTTTTTGCATGCAAATGCATGTGAGTGCATGCGCATGCTGGCATTCTCCTTTCATGCACCATACTTAAATCAAGCATATCTTGAGCTTGAATATGCATGTTCCCAATCATCCATGCACAAATATTCTTACTTGCATATAACTATAACTTGAGCATTAACTATCCTTTTCAAGCAAGAAGAAAAACATATTTTGTGCATGAAAACATTCTTCGAAAAGGAGAAATGCACCAACATTCTTTTGTAGGTGCATGCCTATGCTTGTGTTTAATGAGTGTTTCAATATATTTATGCTATTTCATGTAGGTTTCAATAATTTGCATCAAGATTATCAAGAATGAAGTTTACTACCATACTTCAATGATAAAAATGCATCCTACATGAAAGCTTAGAGCAAAACAAATATTGAAACCAACCGTTATCTTTGGAAAATACTTATCCCCCAATTAGCTATGTCCCTCCATTGATCCTCGGGAAGAGCGATTTGCCTCCTTTGTTGGATTCAATATCCATCATAAGTCTCCTGATTACAAATAAAAGATCCTCTTGTTTAGAGATTTATCACATGAAGACCTTGATGACTATGTTAGGAGATTTTTAGCTTTATGCAAAAGAAGGGGATTATTAGGGATGGAGGAATTTTTTTTTTGATAATGTTCCCAACAAAATTAGAAGGGTTGGAGGACATAATGTTTATTAAATTTTCTGATAACCATTTTGCAACTTGGAACATCATGAAGTATGCTTTTAAAGAGCGTCAATATCACATAAATGAAAGTTCAAGTTAAGCTTTCATAGTGGAATAGGAAACCATATCCTAAAGGTGATATTTATTCTCTAGTTTGATACTCAAGAAATGAACACAAATGAATAAAAAAAGCTTCTCGATATTGTTTGAAAGTTTCGGAATATCTTTCAAATATCCTTCCAGTAAAGCAAAAGATTCCAAGACGAATCATTGACTTAGTACTACTTGATTCCTTGGTAGGAATCTAAAGTTCTTGAGAGAAAAAATCTCCTTATCTGTGAGACTAGAATCTTTCAAGTAAGTTTATTAACTAGTAGTTCCCAGTAATTCCCAAACCATAGATATTTGTAATTAAGTCCAAATATTGATATAACCTAAAGGTGTATCAAAGATTCTTAGGTTTGGAATCTCAGACGCATCAATGTTCGGCTGGACTTAAGATTGAGGGAAAGATCTCTAAAAATCCCAGGGGTAAGCAAAGAAGCTTTTGAAAGATCAAAAGATCTTAAAGATAAAGATTAAGTCTTTATTCTCATTGCACGGTCAACTAGACTTGATCGGGCTTGGCCATGATTGTCCAAGAATGTGTGATTGAAACTACTCTGAAGATTGCCCAAGTATTGGCAAAAAAATTCTTTTTGGGAATTATTTACTCAGGTTCTATTTATCTAAAGGAAAAGTATGAAAAGAGTAAGCTGTTCCAAGTTTGAAGAGAGTGAGAAATTCCAGGAATGTGGTCTGCAACCATGAAGATGGTACTTAAGTCTGTGGAAGGTAAAATATAAAGTTTACCTATCCTTGAAGGGATTTTGGTACAAATCCAGAAAGCATGAGCGGATGCTTAGACTTAAGCAATAGAGAGATTCCTATAAAGTGCTGTCTAGGATAGGTACCTAAAGCATCAGTAAGAAAGGAATATAAAGACAAGAAGTCAAAAGCTCTTGTCACTAGAAATTGGTCAAGAATAAACCAATTGAGCTTGAATCTATGACGATTTAGACTTACTAGGAGGTCTTGTGCTCTTGTGAACAAGGGATCCACTTAACTTAGTGGTTAAGTCTCAAGGATGTGAAGGAGGAGGTCTTGGGTTCGATCCCCATGGGGGACATGGGGAGAGTATTTTGCCCAAAGAGATCTAGAACCTTCTAGAAGCATCTACTTGAGTTAACTAGAGTTAACTAGGACACTTGGTGCACATGCAGTTACATGGCCCACACATGGATGGTTAGTATTCACCAGCCCAAGAAGGCACTCCCCTGGAGAGAGCTATATATAGAAGCATTTGGTTGGGAGGAGAGTCATCTCTCGAGCACATGGTGTTTGTAGTCCTCGTTCTCTTGTAGAGGCCAATCCCTAATTCAATATATGTGAAGGAAACATTACTAGGTTTTGAAGAACTATTCACACTCAAGGTGATCAAGGAGATGAACACCAATAGAGGTCATTCAAAGGGCAATGAAACCCAAGTCTTTTGTATAGAGATGGATAATCCATTGATCCCGACAATCCATTGGCAGAGATGGATATCAATAGTGAAAGAGAGTTTGAGAAGATATAAACTCTAGGTATAAATATATCAAAAGCAATAAAAAAATTTCATTCTAGCCATCAAGGGAGAAGAATATCAAAAATACAAAGGTTTCCAATTCCATGATTAACTTATGACTCTTTCACTACCAAACATTATGCATACATGAGTGAAGTGATTGCATGTGAAGAGCCTAATTGTTTTGAAGATCCAAGAAAGCATCAAGAATGGAAGCAAAACATGTTAGAATAACTAAAGTAAGTCAAGGAAAACCAAAAGTTTTCATTGGCTCCTAAGACCAAGGACATGAATCTCATAGGCTTGGTATACAAGATAAAGATGATTTTAGATGGCAACAGATCTAGGTATATAATTGAGGCTACTTGCCAAGGATTTTGCAAGAACCTATGGATTTAGTTTCGAGGAAACTTTCAAGCCTCTACTAGGAATGATTACTGCAAAAAGTATCATTGCAATTCCAGCCTTAAAGAGTGTGAAGAATCACCAACTAGGTGTCAAAAAATCCTTTCTTCTGTAGTGGCCTAGAGGAGATAGTTTTGATGGAGCAGCCCAAAGGTTTTGAAGATCATAGGTATCCATGTTATGTGTACATGCTAAGCAAGGATCCTTATGATCTCAAGCAAAACCCAATAGATGGGAACACAAGGCTATTGGAATAGTTAGCCAAATGTCGCTACAAGTAAAGTGATGGATACTCCTTTTTGTACATGAAGAAGGAAGGTGATCTTTTTGTGTAGATTTTCATTTATGATGATGATCTGATTCTTAAAACAAATGATCTAGCAAGAATTAGAGGGATCAAGAAGGACCTTGGACAAGAATTCAAGATCTCAGATCTTGGAGAATTGTAATTCTTGGGCATTAGAGTAATTTATGAGAAGGAAGGCATATACCTCATGAAAAGGAACTACATTCTTGGTGTACTAACAAAGTATGAGATCACTTCAATTGTGAACTATAACACTTCCTTGATAGGACCATGGCCACACCTTGGTTTCTTCTTCATGGAATGAAGTTGACCCACAATACATAGTAGAGCTTATGATACTTTTTTCACCACTCCTTGGCTCTCAAGTCCTCCATTGTTTATCACAAAGTCTTTGCATTCCATGGAGACAAAATCCCCTTGC
The DNA here is from genome assembly GCA_020310875.1 of Ceratopteris richardii. NCBI lineage: Eukaryota > Viridiplantae > Streptophyta > Polypodiopsida > Polypodiales > Pteridaceae > Ceratopteris > Ceratopteris richardii. The sequence goes on from CM035418.1 coordinate 41,389,901, forward strand.
ATAAAGAAGTCTATGAAAATAAATAACCATTCTTCTTGCATCTTTTCTCTATATTGAATTATGAAATGATATTGTTGATGTTGTTGATCTTTTTTTTACATGTAAGAAGGATAGAAAGAAAAAGAAGTATTTAATTCATAAGATGTTCATAGTTTGTTGATGTGTTCTGTTATGTAACTACATGTATGTATGTTGGTTTTATTTTGTATGCATGTATGCACATATTTGCAATTTTATATGTTTTTCTTTTGTGTGATAAACCTAAAAAAAGCTTTTTGTTTTTTTCTCTTGGATTGCCTGCATGGGGTTTTCTTAGTTCAATGGCAATGGCTTTCTGAGATGGAAAGATCATATTTGGCATGCATTGGTTCATGCAATCTTACACATGTATGTGCATAAAGATACACAAAGGCCTCATAACATGCCATACTATATGGATGTATATGGATGCATTGGCCAACTCGAATATCTGGTTATAGCTTGTGAATTCTACATGTGAGTCTTATGCATGAAGTGATGAATAGTGTAGTATGGTAGAGACTACATGACATGTATGTTAGTCCATCCACTCATATGGAATGAAGATCATTTCAAGCACCTTGATGTTGTCACTTTGGTCATGAGAGTCATACTGCACAATGTTTCCTTAGGCCGACAGGATGATGACATCAAAGGCATGCACATGATGTAGGCTAGGTAGTTGTAAGAGAGGCTTTAATAATTGATTATGCTAGTAATGGTGATATCACTTTGTTCTATGATTAATATCAAGAGTGGTCTTATTCATTGGATGTCAGACATATGGATTGCTGTTTGATCCATTAGATCCTTTTCATGTTACTCCACATCATTTCTGGTTTTGTCAATTCTTAGGTGAGAGTCATGGATGTTTACACGATGCAATATATCTATGGCCTATGCTACCTAGTGGAGCTTCGTTTACACTTAGATATGTGCATTTCCTTCCTTCCCAAGGATCTTATCTTTAGTTATCCACCTATAGGGGAGTAGTTGTTATGCATTCCTTTGTGAGCATCCTTTTTAGTTGTAGCTAGGATAGTTCATGCTTCTCAAAAGTGCTAGGGTTGGGCACATGTATCTAGTTTAGGTGCTCCATCTTAGAGAAAATCTCATCATAGTGGAAGCTCAACCTTAAGTGCAATGTGAGAATCCTCATGTGTCATTTTGTCTACCTACAAATCAGTCTATTGACATTCATGATACACACATATGGTAGGATCTAGATGCTAAGAAGGATGTGGATGTAGAGTGTGCTTTGGATGCTCATTATGTTTATGCAAAGTAAATATATGGAACATACTTCGGATGATCAATTGAATGCTTTAGAGCATGATGTGGATGCTCCTGTAGAGCATTGTGATGATACCCATTTAGAGTTGGCTCATCAGTTTGACCATGGTGTTGATCTTGTGTAGTTAGCTCATGTGGAGCATGATGATACACGTGGGTAGAGCAAGATAGCTCTTAGATAGATAGTGTGTGGTATAGCATATTATCTCCCACATAAATAGACACATCCTTGGTTGAAAGGATGGATGATTTGGCATCTTGAGGAGTCATTGTTTATGCATTCATTCTTGGATTTCCTCATGCCAAATGTTGACACATATATGTTAGCTCATGTTGGCTTGATGATGGTGCAATGAATTCCTTGCATATATGCATTGCTGACATGATTAGGTTAGCCAAGATAGCACATGTTTCATTAGCATTCATGGGTCTAAAATAGGAGTTGTAATGCTCAAGGCCTAACATTACAATTGCTACTAGAGCATTTTCACATGGACATATAAATTGTCTAATGATTGATATAGGCGTAGAGTGAGTGGGAGTTTTGTAGGAAGTTATTAAGCTCGTTCATCAACTAGGTGTGAAATTATAGTTGTTGTCAATATGAGTCTAGAGCACTTGGAGGGGCATCCATACACCTTGTTTGGGGTAATTGGTGTAGGAAGAATCGTATGGGTTGAGATCTAAACTCTTCCTATACACTATTTCGATAGAGAAAGAGAGAGACAGAGAGAGAGAGGAGAGGAGATGGGTATGCTTGTAGGAATGGAGGTGGATCTAAGTAGTGGATGCAAATAGAGGAGACATATCTTTGAAATAACAAGCTGAATAAGGTCATGTAGACACACACACACACACACACACACACATATATATATATATATATATATATATATATATATATATATATATATATATATATATATATATATATATATATATATATATATATATATATATATGTGTGTGTGTGTGTGTGTGTGTGAGAGAGAGAGAGAGAAAGAGAGAGAGAGAGAGTGAGTGAGTGAGAGAATGGAGATAGAAATAGAGAGATAGAGAGGAAGAGGGAGACATAATTCAATGGAGTTATGAGCTTGTTGATTGATATAGTATATGCCTACAAACTATCTTTGTTTTCCTGTTTGAGAAATTGAACTTTGAGGATTCCAAGGTTTGGATGAATACTTAATATATAGGAAATCCAACGTTTTTTTAAGTCAACATTGGACACCATTGAAATGGCCGACGATATAGAAGAACGTGATTGGGAATTGGTTGATTTGGTCTCTCAAATGTCCTATCAAATCTATGATTTGTTTTTAAATAAAGAGCTTTCTAGCATTGATGGAGGAGGTAAATTGAACTTTTACACGCAATTACTAAAGAATATGTCTCATCTATTGCATCATCCCAGGTTTCTAGGAATGACATCCCTACAATGGTGATCCCAAAAAAAAAGCACTTTTTGCGCTCAATGAACTCGATCATTTGGAACCTCAACTTGGATGGAACCTCAACTTGTATTCAGAAACTCATTTGGATAGATCTTTCATAGAAAAGATCTTCAATATCTACCTAAGGCTAGGAAATAGATGCACAAGATGATGAAAAGGCATGGAGAATGGAAGGACAAAGAGAGAGAGAGAGAGAGAGAGAGAGAGAGAGAGAGAGAGAGAGAGACAGAGAGAGAGAGAGGCAGAGAGAGGATGTGAAAGACAAAAGAAGATATAGGAAGAGAGGAAGAGGGAGAGAGAGAAATAAAGAGATAGAGAGAGAGAGGCAGAGAGGATCCGAAAGGTAGAAGAAGATAGATAGAGAGAGAGAGAGAGGAGAGAGAGGATGTGAAAGGAAAAAGAAGATGTAGGGAGAGAGGAAGAGGGAGAGAGAGAGAGAGGGGGGAAAGAGAGAGGATAGAGAGAGAGGGAAGAGGGGGCAGAGAGAGAGAGCGAGAGAGAGAGAGATAGAGATATAGAGAGAGAGTTGGAACTCGACAAAGGCAGATGAAAGAAATGAAATGTTTTGAAACAATGGAGATATATATATATATATATATATATATATATATATATATATATATATATATATATATATATATATATATATATATATATATATATATATATATATATATATCTATATATACATATATATATATATATATATATATATATATATATATATATAGAGAGAGAGAGAGAGAGAGAGAGAGAGAGAGACAGAGAGAGAGAGAGAAAGAGAGAGATAGTGGAGGGCTACAAGTAGTGAAGGATGAGACACAAAGAATTGGAGGGAGAGAGATATGGAGGCAAAACGAGAAAGTGGTAGATGGGGAGGGGAGAGAGAGAGAGAGAGAGAGAGAGAGGGAGAGAGAGAGAGACAGAGATAGTTATAAAGAGATAGAGAGAGAGAAATAGGGAGATAGTTGAGGTCTAGAAACAAGTAAGGATGAGACAAAAATGAATTGGAGGGAGACAAATATGGAGGCAAAAGGAGAAGGTGATAGATAGAGAGAGAGAGGGGGGAGAGAGAGAGAGTATGAGAAAAAAAGAAGAAGAAAAGAAGAAGAAGAAGAAGAAGAAGAAGCCATAGGAAGAGAATAGTAGAGGGTTCCATAGAGAGAGAGAGAGTGGTGAGAGAGATAGAGATATAATACATATTTAGGTTTAAATATTATGTTTCTCATTTAATTAAATGATTGTTCTTTAATACTAGTTCTTTGATCTAAGATTTTATTTTGTTTTCTTTTATGATTTATTTATTTAGAAAGTATATTTTATAAATATGTGTTTCCTTTTTGTTTTGTTTTATAAGGAAAATTTGAAAATATATAAGTAAATATATAAATGAAAATAAACGAGAAAAAAGGAATCGTAAATAAAATAATATAAAAGACGAATCATGAGTGTATTTTGAATTTTATAAGTTGTGCTAAAATTGTCTTTTAGTTTTTTTTTCTAATGTTTCTTTTGAGACGTAATGAGTTCATTCAAGCTTGGAATTGTGGATTAAAGTTTTGTTGCATAGCTAGAGTGAGTTCTAAGAAGTGTGAAGTTGGGCATGAGCATTGCTTACAAAGGCGAGTGCACTTTTTTTTCTTTTAATGGAGGTTCAACTGAAGCCTACTCCCCCGGACTTTAACTTTGAAAGTGCAACTCTACAAGTGAATGTACAATTGCAACTTTAACTTTGTGGGATACGAAGGGTCCCGCGGGTGCTAGGCGAGTGCACTTAACGTAAGCTATATTTGACACTTTCATTGCAAGGATTTCTTTTCAACTCTTCAATTTTCATCTAGATATTAAGTATTAGAGTGTTTGGTCTAGTAGTTCCTTTCTATCATTGTCCTTGTTTGTAACATTTCAAATAGGGGTTGGACAAATTTGTGTTGATCACTTTTTGTTCATGCAACAACACACCATCAGAATCCTTAATGGAAATACTCGATTTAATTGGGGTCCCATTTAGGGCTAATACTACCCCATCTAGACTTTTAACCTAGAACCTTGCCAAGAATTCCCCCCTACTTTCTCTAACCAAGGATAATAGTCAATATGCGAGTTGCCAAGGAATTTTACCAGATGCAATTGTGATATGTGGTTAGCAAAGCTATGCATAACTTCAGAAGGCATTTGGTCGGTTCTGAACAAGGCGGAACAGAATCCTAGCTATATGTACTTCTAAGAAAGCGAAAAATAGAGGAAATAGAGGGAAACTAGTTACTCTTTTATGTTTCATTCTTCTATGTTTCCTAGCTTGACAAGAGTAATTTATGTTTTTTTTGTGTACAAGGTCCTTTATGGTAGTATGAAATCACTTAGGCCATTCAGTAGTAGGTTGGCTTGGACCATGTGATAAGTTGTGGCTTCCATTAAAGCAAAGCACATCTATCTCTATTCATTAAAACGGAAAGGTGATAATTTTTTTTACTTGACTGTATATGTTGATGATCACATTATCATAGGAGATCACGAAGAAGGAATCTAAAACACGAAGAGAGGACTTGAGATAGAGTATAAGATATTTGACTTGGGAGATGTGACGTATTTTCTTAGTAGTGATGTTCTTTATAGGAACAATGGTAAATGGCTTATGTAGATATAGTATTTATTATCTTTCTTGGAAACGGATCGACGTACAAGGTGCAAAACATGTGGGACTCGAATGGAAACCAGTAAAACAAATACTTGAACGGGAGGTCATTATGTGAAGGATGTCATATCTTATAAATGCAACGATTACTAGGCTACACATACCATATGCAACGAGGGCACTCTCTCAATTTTTAGAGATTCCAATAGGTTCCCCAACTTCAATGAGCAAAGAGGTCCTAAGGTTATAATTCATAAAGATTTATATTATCCTTTTAAATATGATTTTAAAGTTAAAGCATGCGTGAATGTCTATTGGCCTCGATCATAACAAGATAAGAAAAGTAAAAGTTAATATGAAGTGATGTTTGGAAGGAATTTTATAGCTTCATCAACCATGAAGCAATATGAAGTTTTTTCTTCATCAATTCAAGCTCAATAAAGAGTAGTTTGTACCTTTGTCCGAATTTCATGTTCAGAGCTTGGAGAAAACATGTACATGTAAACTTTACTACTCATACGACACCATCAGTAGTTTCTACCTATTTGCCAATTTCATGTTCAGAGCTTGGATCAAACATATACATGTAAACTATCACTACATCAGAGACAAAGTGATGGAAAAGGAGGCTCAAGCTCTACATGTAAGTACCAGAGAACAATGTGCTTACATGCTTTAACTGATTTGAACATCAACCGGCTACCGAATTTCAAGAAGAGTATTCGAATGATTTGGACATCAACAGGCTACCAAATTTCAACATGTTGAAGGGAGGTTTTCGAAATCTAACACCAACCTTAAGAGATCTAGTTGGTCTTTTTTTTTTTTTTGCCAATTTGAGCCATGATATGCAAAGGATAAAGTGCAGGCATCGCCAAAAAGACCAAAAGTTGAGCGACTTTCAATTTTCTCAATAAAACTCGCTTACCACACGTATGTACGATAAGGAAGAAACTAAGAAAAGTTATCGAAAAATAGCAGATTTTTTCCATATGTAAATGGTCAAATAATAATTCCGACTCCTACTTTCCTATGTCCATTGGTCTCTTATTTGTAACTTGATAAGGAATAAAGACCGATTTCTCGATTCCGAGTCACCTTTCGGAATTTATACTTAGATTTAAGAATGATTTAAGTAACAAGATTTAAGTTGTATTGAACATCTCTACTTAGATTTGGAATCATCTCTTGTGTTCCATGGTTAGCTAGTATTCTAATTTAATGCCTAAATTCTTCTTGACTTTTTAGTAGTGTCTTTGAATAATCTGGGATGGTTCCTAATGTGAAGTGCGGTCTTTATGTCTTAGCTGTTTGGTTATTTCTATTGTATCCTATAAAAGTCGTAGTTTAAGTCCTTAGAGGAGTGTGTGAGAGTAACCGTGTGACCATTCATGTTTCGTGTCACATGAGGAATGATTTAATCTTTCCACCATCACACATGAATATCAAATAACTATACATACAAGCACATTCCATATATAAATAAATATATATATATATATATATATATATATATATATATATATATATATATATATACATATATATATATATATATACATACATATATATATATATATGTATATATATATATATATATATATATATATATATATATATATATATATATATATATATATATATATATATATATATGTGTGTGTGTATTTCTGCGTATGGGTGTGCATGTCTCTATATATCTCCTCTTTGACAGCAAACAAAAAGAAAGTGCTCTTAAATTGTGAGAAAATATGAATTGCAACATTGATGATTTCCCTTAAAAGAAGCAAACCCTTGTCTAGCGAATAAACTGTCAAATAGATATTTCCCCAATGAAAATTTTCATTTGAGAGGCTAGCTTAGGAAGGAAAAATGCGCAATGTCTATGTAAATTCCATTCCCAACTTCTACAAGCACCTAAAAAGAAAAGTGACAATAGTAGACAGATAAAAATAAAATAAGATGTGTAATATCTTAGTAGTTCTGAACATGTAGATACTATCTTGCTGGTGATAGTGATTTCTTCACATCAAAACAATTTTGTTGACGACATGATTGCTCCTACTTCATCTACATTTGTATCTGCATGAGTGCATCTCCATTTTGTATCCAGAAGGCACTCCGTTTCTAGTCTATTCACTACAACATATCGAGGGTATACCGAGGATGCTACCGAGGCAAATGAACGGGCGTGATTTCTTCGCAACGTCGGTGTTAGAGTCGGTATACGCGTCGGAAAGAAAGCGTCAGTTTAGGCGCCGGTATAAGCATCGGTATATGCCTCGGTATTACCGATGCTTATACTCACGTCCATACCGATGCCCGCACTGGGCGTACTGACGCCTATACCGACGTCCATACTGGAGCTACCGGCGCGTATACCAATGACCTTATCTGCACAAATTTTCTTGGGCAAAATGTGGTTTTTTGCTACAGCATGATGTTGTCTAGCAAAAGACAATACACTCTGCTCAACTGAGTACATGTGTTATGTACTCTAATGGCAACCAAAACATAAACTTATATGAGCAAAAATGATCAATGAATCATGTACAGAAAGTTGTATATTCCATAAATGAAAAATGTACAAAAGTGTGGCAAAGCTCTTCTATATATGAATCAAATACAAAATGTGACAAAGCACTTCCATATAGGAATCGAATAGAAAATTATGGTACATCATTGCCACATAGGAGTGTAATACAAAATTGTAGCAATGTAACAAAATGTGCAAAATTGTGGCAGTGTTACATCATTGTCATAAGCGAGTGTGATACAAAATTCTGGCATTGATCAAAATGTTTACACCTACAATCCTGCAACAAAACATATGTATAAAATAAGACTAGTTAACATTTTTATAAACAACAACTAAAAACACGAAACCAAGATATAACTTTACCTAATCAAGAATATTCTCCCATGTGACGATTGCACCGCGTCCCTCTAAGTTTTGTAATAGTGCAGTCAGTCCATGTCGATATCCATATGATTCTTTACTTCGCGTCAGAGGACGACCCATTGCCAACTCCTATAATAGATATGCAAAATGTTAGATGAACATACATAATGTGCTTAACACAAACAACTTCAATAATTAACATGATACTTACAAATTGGTAGCGCATACTATTGTATCTGCCGCTACCTAAATGCGACGTTCGAACCGTATCTAAACGTGTGGCCGCCACATCTCTCTGTTTACAATATCGATCAGGACTATGTTGTTTCTCATCCTGAATCGATTCCCATTCTTCGACATCTAGCCATACAGGCTTTGGTAAGCCTGCTCCAAAAGCATCCGGAGCTTCCAATTGTCGATGAGACTTTACTCGCGTGCCGTACGTTGAATCCATTTGGAACTTACAATAGGATTCCCAGGTGCTGGCTGGTACTCTTCATATATGCATTGTGTGATATGATTTTTAGAGTCCCTATCCTATTTGGTCCATTTTAACATTATTGAATGACCAAATTCAATGGAGCAGAGTTGTCAATGTGCTGACGCATTAACTTTCCCGCCGCATCCATAACTGGAACTCCCTTACGGATATGATATATCTTTGATTCGTTATGATCATGCGCACCCCAAGGTGTACGTGGAGATCTTATCTGATGCAATGTGAAGATCTTATCTCATCCAATGTATATATATGCATGTTTGTATGCATATGCATTCTTGTATGCATATGCATGCTTGTATGCATATGCATTCATGTATGCATATGCATGCTTGTATGCATATGTATACATGCATATGCATGCTTGTATGCATATGCATATGCATGCATGTATGCATGTGCATGTGTGTACGCATATGCATATTTGTATGCATATGCATACATGCATTCTTGTATGCATATGCATTCATGTATGCATATGCATGCATGTATGCATATGCATGCATGTATGCATATGCATGCTTGTATGCATATGCATGCATGTATGCATCTGCATTCATGTATGTATTCATGCATGTATGCATGTGCATTCATGTATGTGTATGCATGTATGCATATGCACTCATGTATGCATATGCATGCTTGTATGCATATGCATTCATGTATGCATATGCATATGCATTCATGTATGCATTCATGCATGTATGCATATGCAAGCATATGCATATGCATTCATGTATGCATATGCATATGCATTCATGTATGCATTCATGCTTGTATGCATATGCATGCTTGTATGCATATGCATTCCTGTATGCATATGCATGCTTGTATGCATATGCATTCATGTATGCATATGCATGCTTGTATGCATATGCATGCTTGTATGCTTGTATGCATATGCATGCTTGTATGCATATGCATGCATGTATGCATATGCATGAATGTATGCATGTGCATGTGTGTACGCATTCATGTATGCATTCATGCATGTATGCATATGCATGCGTACACATATGCATTCATGTATGCATATGCATTCATGTATGCATATGCATGCATGTATGCATATGCATGCTTGTACGCATATGCATTCATGTATGGATATGCATTCATGTATGCATATGCATGCTTGTATGCAAATACATTCATGTATGCATATGCATTCATGTATGCATATGCATATGCATTCATGTATACATTCATCCATGTATGCATATGCATGCGTATGCATATGCATTCATGTATACATATGCATGCATGTATGCATATGCATTCATGTATGCATATGCATGCTTGTATGCATATGTATACATGTATGCATGCTTGTATGCATATGCATGTATGCATATGCATGCATGTATGCATATGCATGCTTGTATGCATATGCATGCTTGTATGCATATGCATGCTTGTATGCATATGCATGCTTGTATGCATATGCATGTATGCATATGCATGCATGTATGCATATGCATGCATGTATGCATATGCATGCATGTATGCATATGCATGCATGTATGCATATGCATGCATGTATGCATATGCATGCTTGTATGCATATGCTTGCTTGTATGCATATGCATGCTTGTATGCATATGCATGCATGTATGCATATGCATGCATGTATGCATATGCATGCTTGTAAGCATATGCATTAATGTATGCATATGCATTCATGTATGCATATGCATTCATGTATGCATATGCATTCATGTATGCATATGCATTCATGTATGCATATGCATTCATGTATGCATATGCATATGCATTCATGTATGCATATGCATATGCATTCATGTATGCATATGCATATGCATTCATGTATGCATATGTATATGCATTCATGTATGCATTCATGCATGTATGCATATCCATGCGTATGCATATGCATGCATGTATGCATATGCATGCATGTATGCACATGCATTCATGTATGCATATGCATTCATGTATGCATATGCATATGCATTCATGTATGCATATGCATATGCATTCATGTATGCATATGCATGTGCATTCATGTGTGCATATGTATATGCAGTCATGTATGCATTCATGCATGTATGCATATGCATGCGTATGCATATGCATGCATGTATGCATATGCATGCATGTATGCATATGCATGCAAGTATGCATATGCATTCATGTATGCATATGCATTCATGTATGCATATGCATGCATGTATGCATATGCATGCATGTATGCATATGCATGCATGTATGCATATGCATTCATGTATGCATATGCATGCATGTATGCATATGCATGCATGTATGCATATGCATGCTTGTATGCATATGCATGCTTGTATGCATATGCATGCTTGTATGCATATGCATGCTTGTATGCATATGCATGTATGCATGTGCATGCTTGTATGCATGTGCATTCATGTATGCATGTGCATTCATGTATGCATGTGCATTCATGTATGCATGTGCATTCATGTATGCATATGCATTCATGTATGCATATGCATGCATGTATGCATATGCATGCATGTATGCATATGCATGCTTGTATGCATATGCATTCATGTATGCGTATGCATTCATGTATGCATATGCATGTATGCATATGCATTCATGTATGCATATGCATTCATGTATGCATATGCATGCTTGTATGCATATACATTTTTGTATGCATATGCATGCATGTATGTATATGCATGCTTTTATGCATATGCATGGTTGTATACATATGCATGCTTGTATGCATATGCGTTCATGTATGCATATGCATTCATGTATGCATATGCATTCATGTATGCATATGCATGCTTGTATGCATATGCATTCTTGTATGCATATGCATGCATGTATGCATATGCATGCTTGTATGCATATGCATGCATGTATGCATATGCATTCATGTATGCATATGCATTCATGTATGCATATGCATTCATGTATGCATATGCATGCTTGTATGCACATTCATGTATATATGTATGCATATTCATGTATGTGTATACATATATATATGCATGCATGTATGTGTATGCATATGCATGAATGAGTATGCATATGTATTATGTACGTGTGTATGCATATGCATTGTGTATGTGTGTATGCATATGCATGTGTATTCATATGCATTGTGTATGTGTATATGTGTATGCATATGCATGTGTGTATGCATATGCATTGTGTATGTGTGTATGTGTATGCATATGCATGTGTGTATGCATATGCATGTGCATGTGTGTATGCATATGCATGTGTATGTGTATGCATATGCATGTGTATATGCATATGCATGTGTATATGCATATGCATGTGTATATGCATATGCATGTGTATATGCATATGCATGTTTGTATTCATATGCATGTGTGTGTTTATACATATGTGAGTGTGTATGTATATATGTATATATCTCTCCCTCTCTCTTTCTCTCTCTCTCTCTCAATCGAAAACAAAACTAAAAAGAGAAGATATTAGAAAAGCAAAAACATAAAGAAAGCAAAAACAGTGATATATCTCTCACTTACATCGATATAATTGTTTGAATCAAGGTTGTCAAAATCCAGTTGAAGTTCTCCTTCATCAAATTTCTAAAAATTTCATCCCAAAAATCTCTTGCAAAATTAAAGAAAGAACATATTAGAAAAGGAAAAACATAAAGAGAGAAAAAAGAGAGCTACAATATGTGCGATCTACTTACCAAAGCGTCAGATCTATAAAAATAGAGGTGTGCTTACAGAGAGAGAGAGAGAGGGAAGGAGAGGGAGAGAGAGAGAGAGAGAGAGAGAGAGAGAGAGAGAGAGAGAATTGTTTGAATCAATGTCGTCAAAATCCACTTGCAGTTCTCCTTCGTCAAATTTCCAAAGAGTTGATCGCAAAATCTCTAGCAAAACCAAACAGAGAACATATTAATAAAGCAAAAACATAAAGAAAGAAAAAAGAGTGCTACAATATGTGCGATCTACTTACCAAAACTTCAGATCTATAAAGATAGAGGTCCCTTTAGAGAGAGAGAGAGAGGGAGGGAGAGAGAGGGAGGGAGAGAGAAGGAGAGAGAGTGAGAGAGAGGGAGGGAGAGAGAGAAAGAGGGAGGAAGAGAGAGAGAGAGAGAGAGAGAGAGAGAGAGAGAGAGAGAGAGAAAGAGAGAGAGAGAGAGAGAGAGAGAGAGAGAGAGAGAGAGAGAGAGAAAGGGTGACAAAGAGAGATCTGTTGTTGGCACGCGTAAACCTGACAGGAGAAGAGCTATATTCAAAATGCTCAGAATGACGAATTTTGGTTTCGAGCCCGGTTAAAAAGAGGGCGTCAGTATAAGCGTTTGTATAAGCATCGGTAATTCCAGCAAATTACTGATGCTTATACCCACATAGTCTTTCCGAGGCAAGCGGCTTTCCCAAATTGTCTGAGGGGCATACGGATGCCGACAACTGACTATCGGTATGCTGACCGTCGGTATTCCCTCGATATGTTGTACTGATTTCTAGTTTATATTGTATTTCCTCTGTATTTGGGTACCTTTCCATGTGCTTATACCAATTGTATTCGATCTCCTTTAAGGAGACTTATCCCACATATGAGGGCCCCTCCCAAATCTATATAAGGAAGGTCTCTTCCCTCATTTGTACTTGGTTAGAAGCTTGAGGAGCCTACTCCATGCTTTTGGCAAGCTCATTTCTAATCCACATGAGTTTACCCATTTCATGGTCTACTCATTTTGTGTCTCACACATTCTTTGTGTTGTGAGAGTACTTTACTTTTCATTTTGCTTCCACGTGCATACTCTCTACATGGTATCAGAGCGATGGGTGAAGGTCTTTGTGGTGCGTTTGACGATGATCTTGGTGGTTCTTTTGGTGGTGCTTTTGGAAGTGGTGATGGTGCTTATGGCAGTATTCTTTTGATGATGAAGTTTTCATCTTCATCCTCATGCTTTGATAGCATTTTGAATACTATTTGCCCTCCCACCCACCCTTTCTACCATTCTTCTCCACCCTCCAACCGTCTTTGTGGAAAGCTCGAGTAGTTCATTCCTTATAATAATCTTTGTGTTATATTGTTTTGCCATGCAATATAGCATTTTGTTGAGCTCGCAGCATGCACCTCAGATTTTGCAAGTGTTTACAAAACACTCTTGACTTCTTTTTACACATAATACTCATTTTTGCCAACTAATAGACTTTGCTAATATTGTAATTGCTTCTCTCCATTCTTGCGACACCATTTTTATGCCCAAGTTTGTGGACTTTTGTTGTCAAATCTATCGTTCTAGTGTTGTGGACATCGTTCATCTTTCACGCATTCGTATCTATGGAACACAATGTGTGGAGCTTTGCATTGGCCATTCATTCTGGTTGTAATGGCAACATTATTGATTATCATCAGCTTGTTTCCTTTACCTATACACACGGTAGCAAGAAGCTTTCTACTCTATCAGACAACGAGAGCACACGACTGCATGTTTGGTTAGGTGCAGAACAGATCGTTGTCGGCCATCTTATCAGGTGCAGAGCAAATCCTTGTCGGCCAACATGAGAATGTGAGAGGAATAGAGATCTTAGAGAAGAGAAAGAGCAGGTATTGAGCACGTCAAGTTGGAGGACGGGACCCGCTGACTGTAGCTCAATGTCGGGGTTCCTGAGGTAACACTACATGCAGGGATTCAACGATGGGCATACACTAATTCACAGCAGCTGCATCTTGATGATCATGCAAGTTTTATGACAAGAGGGGAATTAATGGTAAAAATGTCCTCTGTTTGATGCTTCTGCATTTGATTCTCTCCAGGGAAAGAGGGCAGTCCATGCAAATGCATAGCCATTGTCACAAGCGGCATGCAATAACTATCGAAAGAGACTACCGCTACAGATCGCTGTGTGCATGCGATTGAATGCTGTTTCTCGACCACATCTCCGACTTTGCTCGCTAGTGTCTCAACACTACAACTAGGACTTAAATTAGGATGGGGAGGAGGCTTATCATCACTGAGGCGTAACGAAGAGCTTATCGACACCACTCAACTACACGTCCAAGGCAATCAGAATTAGCAAAGGGTGCATCCAAAAACTTTTGCAGCTGGTTGTGCAGGCACGCCAACACCTTTGGGGTCCCATCCATTTTGAGTACGCGCCCACCATGGCCAGCTTCATGGTAAAATGCTAGCACTCCAACCAGACTGATAGCATGCCAACTACAACTGCAGAGTCCAAAATTGGTGCTGACATGCTATTTCGCATGGCATAAGGTAAGTTGATGATGATGCACTAAATCTGCGCGCTGAAACGGGAATTTATTCCATTATCATTCTCATGATGGCACTCAGAGTACGACTCTTCTAGATAGTTGGCAGATCTTCTAGTGGCGACTAGAGAGACACCTGCCTTTATCTGTGAAATGTAACCTGAGATAAGGTGTGATTCTCGCTACGTGAACAAAGATCAAATACATTTCACTTAACCTAACAGCTCCAAATGGCCGACACAATTGCATTATTTGTTTTCAATGTGAAGTAGATGAAATGTACAGACTTTGGCCCAGACGTGGAATATATTTTCTCCTTCTCTTTTCCATGCTATAATCATTGCAAACATAGCGCTTCCAGAATCCAGAAGGCCGCGTTGTCCCAACTAGATTTGAAAATCAAATAAGCTTAATGTAAGGCAAAGAGACTTATTTGCAAAATTCACACAATCGAATCATTCATATTTTCCTTTAATTCCCTCACTCCACACACTTGAACATATCTTGTATCACACCATACCCCTCCAAGGTTTCCTATTCACCTCAACCCGTTCATGAGAAATTTTTGCTCCCTATCAGCATTAGGTGCTAACTTTTGTAACCTCAAATAATATAAGAAGTGTTGTGTGTGTGCACACTTATGGGTTGGAGGCTAGTCTAAGCCCACCCACGAAACTCTCTCCAAGTGTCTAAGCCTACTCTAACGCTCCATTGGTGTACAAACAGGCTAATCTAAGCCCCCTCCTCTCGCGTCAACTTATCTTGGTGTTGTACAAGTGCAGGGCTACTCTAAGCCCCCTCCTCCGAGAATTTGAAGTGTCGTTTCCAATTGTTCATTTCAAGCTTTGCCATTATTTTGAAGCAGTATTTTCGGCAAGTATCTTTGATAGTGTTTCTAAACACTTTATCCTCAAAGCTTTGTAATGACCAAAAGTGAAGGTAGCTCATCATCTATGGCTAACTTCTTACCCTCTTTCACCCCTATTTTTATGCCTAAGGATGAACGCCTCAATTGACAAAATTACACTCTATGGAAAGATGTCATGTGTGCCTATCTCTACACGAATCTCCTCCATGAGGTAGTAGATGGGTTAGACCCTGAACCCAATAGGATACCAACTTAGGCCAAGCAATTGGCATGTGTGGAATGTCAAGGACAAATGAGCTTTAGGTCAGTTGTTACTTGTCTGCGACGAACTGACAAAAGTACATATCACGGCCTGTAAGATGTCCAAGGATGCTTGGGATACGTTAGCTGCTTTGTATGAAGACAAAACCCCTTCGAAAATATATGCATTAGAGGCCGAGTTTCATAATTTGACCATTCGGCCACATGACACAATTACCAAAGTCATAGCCCAGTTTGAAGACTACCAGCATAAATTAGCACTATGTGGTAGCTAGATCTCTAGTGAAGACATGGCCATTAGGCTTTGTTAACAAGTTACCTAAGTCGTACAAGACATTTGTCACAACTTTGTATAATCACGGCCAAGTCTTAACTTGGAAAGAGGTTCATCGACTATTGCTCCTTCACGACTCGCGAGCCAAACGACTTCCTCCCAAGAGTCTGCCATGAAGGCCAAAGGGCCATTCAATAAGGGCAAAATCACAAGTCACCATTCTAGCAATGGATCTAAGCAAGGTTCGCATAATTGATTGAAGAAGTTCACCTATAATTTCTCTGGAAAATCAGGACACTTAGAAAAGTTTTGCTATAAAAAGAAACAATCATCGAAGGCTTCTATGTCTAGGCAAGCATCCAAAGGATCCCAACATAGATCCCACTGCTCTAGTGAGGAACTTTTCATCTCCATAGAAGCCAATGCCCTAGTTACTTCTAGCTCCCCACATGAGTGGATCTTTGATAGCGGAGCTATTATCCATATGTGCAAAGACAAGTACTCCTTTGAAGAACTCGAAGAGCACACGGGAGAAGTCTATCTCGGAAACAACAAAAGTTTACCCATCGAATGAAAAGGGAAAGTTCAAATTACCAACAATCAGGGGGAATGCAAGTCTTTATCCAATGTTCTTTTTGTTTCAAATTTATGTATGAATCTACTTTCCTTCAAGGCCATTACAGATCGGGACAAACGAGTATTTTTTGATAACACCTCAGTTTAGGTAGTTGATCCTCATACAAAGGATGCCATTGCTTAAGGTATTGAAGAAAAGGGCCTCTACAAACTATCTTGTTTTGTATCCAAAGAATCAACCTCAAGTTTGTGGCACCAAAGATTTGGCCACACTTCTTACTTATCAAAAATCTCTTCATCCAAACTTATGAATGGATTTCCAAAGATAGGGAAACTTACTGATGTAAGCTTGTACCCAAGGCAAGCAACATAGGGTCCCAGTTCCCAAGGAAGCTTCAACAGGAGCAAGGAACCCTCTAGCCCTTATCCACATGGACTTATGTGGACCCATGAACATCCCATCCCTGAGTGGATCCCTCTACTTTTATCTTCTAGTATATGACCACTGTTGCTATATTTGGGTGTACTTTTTGAAGTCAAAGGCAGACACATTCTCTAAATTTCAAACTTGGATCAAGGAAGTTGAGAATGAAGCTTCGACTAAAGTTAAAACCATTAAATCAGATGGAGTTGGTGAGTTTATCAATCGTGACTTTGATAACTTTCTCAACCAGAAAGGGATCAAAAGACAAGTCACTCAGCCTCATACTCCATCCCAAAATGGAGTAGCTAAAAGAAAGATATGGAGTGTGATGGAAATGGCAAGAACTATGCTTCATCACAAGAATCTACCCTAGAAGTTCTGGGTAGAAGCCGTTCATACTCCCGTTCATATTCTTAATCGAGGATTTACAAGTGCATTACACAACAAAACACCCTTCAAAGCCTACTACCGGGAAGAAAACAAAATGTGAATTACTTTCGAGTCTTTGGTAGTGAAGCTTTTTTCCATGTACCAAAAGAAGATAGAAACAAGTTACAATCAAAGTCCAAGAAACACATATTCATAGGGTACAATGACCAATCAAAGGCATACCGTCTATATGATATGGAAAAACACTCCATCACCATTTTGAAGGATGTGATTTTCAAAGCTTCCTCATACTCAAGAAAAGATTCAAGTACAAGTCTTAGTCCACCTATCTACACTTCAGAGGGGGACTTAGTATTTCGAAAAACTCCATTTTTAGAAGCAAGTACTTCAAGTCATCCGAGAAGATCTCAAAGACTTATTGACAAGAGACAGCGAGAACAAAGTCATTATGTCAATTATGCCTTAGTGCATCAGATTCAACCAATCCCAGAACCATCTAATCACAAAGAAGCTCAAGGACAAACTGAGTGGGAAGAAGCTATGCAAGTAGAAATGGATGCAATCGAGAAGAACAAAACTTGGACTCTTGTACCTAAGCCCACAAATCATCATTATGTGAAGGATGTCATATGTTATAAATGCAACTATTACTAGGCTACACATACCATATGCAACGAGGGCACTCTCTCAATTTTTAGAGATTCCAATAGGTTCCCCAACTTCAATGAGCAAAGAGGTCCTAAGGTTATAATTCATAAAGATTTATATTATCCTTTTTAAATATGATTTTAAAGTTAAAAGCATGCGTGAATGTCTATTGGCCTCGATCATAACAAGATAAGAAAAGTAAAAGTTAATATGAAGTGATGTTTGGAAGGAATTTTATAGCTTCATCAACCATGAAGCAATATGAAGTTTCTTCTTCATCAATTCAAGCTAAATAGACAGTAGTTTGTACCTTTTTCCGAATTTCATGTTCAGAGCTTGGAGAAAACATGTACGTGTAAACTTTACTACTCATACGACACCATCAGTAGTTTCTACCTACTTGCCAATTTCATGTTCAGAGCTTGGATCAAACATATACATGTAAACTATCACTACATCAGAGACAAAGTGATGGAAAAGGAGGCTCAAGCTCTACATGTAAGTACCAGAGAACAATGTGCTTACATGCTTTAACTGATTTGAACATCAACAGGCTACCAAATTTCAAGAAGAGTGTTCGAATGATTTGGACATCAACAGGCTACCAAATTTCAACATGTTGAAGGGAGGTTTTCGAAATCTAACACCAACCTTAAGAGATCTAGTTGGTTTTTTTTTTCTTTTTTTTTTGCCAATTTGAGCCATGATATGCAAAGGATAAAGTGCAGGCATCGCCAAAAAGACCAAAAGTTGAGCGACTTTCAATTTTCTCAATAAAACTCGCTTACCACACGTATGTACGATAAGGAAGAAACTAAGAAAAGTTATCGAAAAAATAGCAGATTTTTTCCATATGTAAATGGTCAAATAATAATTCCAACTCCTACTTTCCTATGTCCTTTGGTCTCTTATTTGTAACTTGATAAGGAATAAAGGCCGATTTCTCGATTCCTAGTCACCTTTCGGAATTTATACTTAGATTTAAGAATGATTTAAGTAACAAGATTTAAGTTGTATTGAACATCTCTACTTAGATTTGGAATCATCTCTTGTGTTCCATGGTTAGCTAGTATTCTAATTTAATGCCTAAATTCTTCTTGACTTTTTAGTCTTGTCTTTGAATAATCTGGGATGGTTCCTAATGTGAAGTGCGGTCTTTATGTCTTAGCTGTTTGGTTATTTCTATTGTATCCTATAAAAGTCGTAGTTTAAGTCTTTAGAGGAGTGTGTGAGAGTAACCGTGTGACCATTCATGTTTCGTGTCACATGAGGAATGATTTAATCTTTCCACCATCACACATGAATATCAAATACCTATACATACAAGCACATTCCATATATATATATATATATATATATATATATATATATATATATATATATATATATATATATATATATATATATATATATATATGTGTGTATGTCTGCGTATGGGTGTGCATGTCTTTATATATCTCCTCTTTGACAGCAAACAAAAAGAAAGTGCTCTTAAATTGTGAGAAAATATGAATTGCAACATTGATGATTTCCCTTAAAAGAAGAAAAGCTGTGTAGCGAATAAAGTGTCAAATAGATATTTCCCCAATGAAAATTTTCATTTGAGAGGCTAGCTTAGGAAGGAAAACTGCGCAATGTCTATGTAAATTCCGTTCCCAACTTCTACAAGCACCTAAAAAGACAAGTGACAATAGTAGAGAGATAAAAATAAAAGAAGATGTGTAATATCTTAGTAGTTCTGAACATGTAGATACTATCTTGCTAGTGATAGTGATTTCTTCACATCAAGAGAATATTGTTGACGACATGATTGCTCCTACTTCATCTACATTTGTATCCGCATGAGTGCATCTCCATTTTGTATCCAGAAGGCACTCCATTTCTAGTCTATTCACTATAACATATCGAGGGTATACCAAGGATGCTATCGAGGCAAATGAATGGGCTTGATTTCTTCGCGACGTCGGTGTTAGAGTCGGTATACGCGTCAGAAAGAAAGCGTCGGTTTAGGCGCCGGTATAAGCATCAGTATAAGCATCGGTATATGCCTCGGTATTACCGATGCTTATACAGACATCCATACCGATGCCCGCACTGGGCGTACTGACGCCTATACCGATGTCCATATTGGAGCTACCAGCGCGTATAACGACGACCTTATCTGCACAAATTTTTGTGGGCAAAATGTGGTCTTTTGCTACAGCATGATGTTGTCTAGCAAAAGACAATACACTCTGCTCAACTGAGTACATGTGTTATGTACTCTAATGGCAACCAAAACATAAACTTATATGAGCAAAAATGATCAATGAATCATGTACAGAAAGTTGTATATTCCATAAACGAAAAATGTACAAAAGTGTGGCAAAGCTCTTCTATATATGAATCGAATACAAAATGTGACAAAGCACTTCCATATAGGAATCGAATACAAAATTATGGTACATCATTGCCACATAGGAGTATAATACAAAATTGTGGCAATGTAACGAAATGTACAAAATTGTGGCAATGTTACATCATTGTCGTAAGCGAGTGTGATACAAAATTCTGGGATTGATCAAAATGTTTACACCTACAATCCTGCAACAAAACGTATGTATAAAATAAGACCAATTAACATGACATTTATAAACAACTAAAAGCACGAAACCAAGATAAAACTTTACCTAATCAAGAATATTCTCCCATGTGATGATTGCACCGCGTCCCTCTAAGTCTTGTAATAGTGCAGTCAGTCCATGTCAATATCCATATGATTCTTCATTTCGCGTCGGAGGACGACCCATTGCCAACTCCTATAATAGATATGCAAAATATTAGATGAACATACATAATGTGCTTAACACAAACAACTTCAATAATTAACATGATACTTACAAATTGGTAGCGCATACTCTCGTATCTGCCGCTACCTAAATGTGACGTTCCAACCGTATCTAAACGTGTGGCCGCCACATCTCTCTGTTGACGATATCGATCAGGAGTATGTTGCTTCTCATCTTGAATCGATTCCCATTCTTCGACATCTAGCCATACATGCTTTGCTAAGCCTGCTCTAAAAGCATCCCGAGCTTCCAATCGTCGATGAGACATTACTCGCGTGACGTATGTTGGATCCATTCCGAACTTACAATAGGATTCCTTGGTGTTGGCCGGTACTCTTCATATATGCATTGTGTGATATGATTTTTAGAGTCCCTATCCTATTCGGTCCATTTTAACATTACTGAATGACCGAATTCAATGGAGCAGAGTTGTCGAATGCGCTGACCCATTGACTTTCCCGCCGCATCCATAACTGGAGCTCCATTACAGATATGATATATCTTTGACTCGTTATGATCATGCGCACCCCAAGGTGTACGTGGAGATCCAATCTCATGCAATGTGAAGATCTCCTCTCATCCAATGTATATATATGCATGCTTGTATGCATATGCATGCTTGTATGCATATGCATGCTTGTATGCATATGCATGCTTGTATGCATATGCATGCTTCTATGCATATGCATTCATGTATGCATATGCATGCCTGTATGCATATGTATACATGCATGCATGCTTGTATGCATATGCATGCATGTATGCATGTGCATGTGTGTACGCATATGCATATTTGTATGCATATGCATACATGCATTCTTGTATGCATATGCATTCATGTATGCATATGCATGCATGTATGCATATGCATTCATGTATGCATATGCATGCATGTATGCATATGCATGCATGTATGCATTCATGCATGTATGCATATGCATGCATGTATGCATGTGCATTCATGTATGTGTATGCATGTATGCATATGCATTCATGTATGCATATGCATGCTTGTATGCATATGCATTCATGTATGCATATGCATATGCATTCATGTATGCATATGCATATGCATTCATGTATGCATATGCATATGCATTCATGTATGCATTCATGCATGTATGCATATGCAAGCCTATGCATATGCATTCATGTATGCATATGCATATGCATTCATGTATGCATTCATGCTTGTATGCATATGCATGCTTGTATGCATATGCATGCTTGTATGCATATGCATTCTTGTATGCATATGCATGCTTGTATGCATATGCATTCATGTATGCATATGCATTCATGTATGCATATGCATGCTTGTATGCATATGTATACATGCATATGCATGCATGTATGCATATGCATGCATGTATGCATATGCATGCATGTATGCATATGCATGCATGTATGCATATGCATGCATGTATGCATGTGCATGTGTGTATGCATTCATGTATGCATTCATGCATGTATGCATTCATGCATGTATGCATTCATGCATGTATGCATATGCATGCGTACACATATGCATTCATGTATGCATATGCATGCATGTATGCATATGCTTGCATGTATGCATATGCATGCATGTATGCATACGCATGCATGTATGCATATGCATGCTTGTATGCATATGCATTCATGTATGCATATGCATGCATGTATGCTTATGCATGCATGTATGCTTATGCATGCTTGTATGCATATACATTCATGTATGCATACGCATATGCATTCATGTATGCATATGCATATGCATTCATGTATGCATATGCATATGCATTCATGTATACATTCATGCATGTATGCATATGCATGCGTATGCATATGCATTCATGTATGCATATGCATGCATGTATGCATATGCATGCGTATGCATATGCATTCATGTATGCATATGCATGCATGTATGCATATGCATGCATGTATGCATATGCATGCATCTATGCATATGCATGCATGTATGCATATGCATGCTTGTATGCATATGCATTCATGTATGCATATGCATGCTTGTATGCATATGTATACATGTATGCATGCTTGTATGCATATGCATGTATGCATATGCATGCATGTATGCATATGCATGCATGTATGCATATGCATGCTTGTATGCATATGCATGCTTGTATGCATATGCATGTTTGTATGCATATGCATTCATGTATGCATATGCATGCATGTATGCATATGCATGCTTGTATGCATATGCATTCATGTATGCATATGCATTCATGTATGCATATGCATATGCATTCATGTATGCATATGTATATGCATTCATGCATGTATGCATATGCATGCATGTATGCATATGCAGTCATGTATGCATATGCATTCATGTATGCATATGTATATGCATTCATGCATGTATGCATATGCATGCATGCATCTATGTATATGCATGCATCTATGCATATGCATTCATGTATGCATATGCATATGCATTCATGTATGCATATGTATATGCACTGATGTATGCATTTATGTGTGTATGCATATGCATGCATGTATGCGTATGCATGCATGTATGCATATGCATGCATGTATGCATATGCATGCATGTATGCATATGCATGCATGTATGCATATGCATTCATGTATGCATATGCATTCATGTATGCATATGCATTCATGTAGCATATGCATTCATGTATGCATATGCATTCATGTATGCATATGCATTCATGTATGCATATGCATTCTTGTATGCATATGCATGCATGTATGCATATGCATGCATGTATGCATATGCATGCTTGTATGCATATGCATGTACACATATGCATTCATGTATGCATATGCATTCATGTATGCATGTGCATGCTTGTATGCATATGCATTCATGTATGCATATGCATTCTCGTATGCATTGCATACGTGAAAAAAGATCAAATATATTTCACTTAACCTAACAGCTCCAAATGGCCGACACAATTGCATTATTTGTTTTCAATGTGAAGTAGATGAAATGTACAGACTTTGGCCCAGACGTGGAATATATTTTCTCCTTTTCTTTTCCCAACTAGATTTGAAAATCAAATATGCTTAATGTAAGGCAAAGAGACTTATTTGGAAAATTCACACAATCGAATCATTCAGATTTTGCTTTAATTCCCTCACTCCACACACTTGAGCATATCTTGTATCACACCATACCCCTCCAAGGTTTCCTATTCACCTCAACCCGTTGATGAGAAATTTTTGCTCCCTATTAGCATTAGGTGCTAACTTTTGTAACCTCAAATAATATAAGAAGTGTTGTGTGTGTGCACACTTATGGGTTGGAGGCTAGTCTAAGCCCACCCACAAAACTCTCTCCAAGTTTCTAAGCCTACTCTAACACTCCATTGGTGTACATACGGGCTAATCTAAGCCCCCTCCTCTCACGTCAACTTATCTTGGTGTTGTACAAGTGCAGGGCTACTCTAAGCCCCCTCCTTCCAGAATTTTAAGTGTGGTTTCCAATTGTTCATTTCAAGCTTTGCCATTATTTTGAAGCAGTATTTTCGGCAAGTATCTTTGATAGTGTTTCTAAACAATTTATCCTCAAAGCTTTGTAATGACCAAATGTGAAGGTAGCTCATCATCTGGCTAACTTCTTACCCTCTTTCACCCCTATTTTTATGCCTAAGGATGAACGCCTCAATTGACAAAATTACACTCTATGGAAAGATGTCATGTGTGCCTATCTCTACACGAATCTCCTCCATGAGGTAGTAGATGAGTCAGACCCTAAACCCAATAGGATACCAACTTAGACAATTGGCATGTGTGGAATGTCAAGGACAAACGAGCTTTAGGTCAGTTGTTACTTGTCTGCGACGAACTGACAAAAGGATATATCACGACCTCTAAGACGTCCAAGGATGCTTGGGATACGTTAGCTGCTTTGTATGAAGACAAAACCCCTTCGAAAATATATGCATTAGAGGCCGAGTTTCATAATTTGGCCATTCGGCCACACGACACAATTACCAAAGTCATAGCCCAATTTGAGGACTACCAGCATAAATTAGCACTATATGGTAGGTAGATCTCTAGTGAAGACATGGCCATTAGGCTTGTTAACAAATTACCTAAGTCGTACGAGACATTTGTCACAACTTTGTATAATCGCGGCCAAGTCTTAACTTGGGAAGAGGTTCATCGACTATGGCTCCTTCACGACTCGCGAGCCAAACGACTTCCTCCCAAGAGTCTGCCATGAAGGCCAAAGGGCCATACAATAAGGGCAAAATCACAAGTCATCATTCTAGCAATAGATCTAAGCAAGGATCACATAATTGATTGAAGAAGTTCACTTGTAATTTTTGTGGAAAATGAGGACACTTAGAAAAGTTTTGCTATAAAAAGAAACAATCATCGAAGTCTTCTACGTCTAGGCAAGCATCCAAAGGATCCCAACATAGATCACATTGCTCTAGTGAGGAACTTTTCATCTCCATAGAAGCCAATCCCTTAGTTACTTCTAGCTCCCCACATGAGTGGATCTTTGATAGCGGAGCTACTATCCATATGTGCAAAAACAAGTACTCCTTTGAAGAACTCGAAGAGCACACGGGAGAAGTCTATCTCGGAAACAACAAAAGTTTACCCATCGAATGAAAAGGGAAAGTTCAAATTACCAACAATCAGGGGGAATGCAAGTCTTTATCCAATGTTCTTTTTGTTCCAAATTTATGTATGAATCTACTTTCCTTCAAGGCCATTACAGATCGGGACAAACAAGTATTGTTTGATAACACCTCAGTTTAGGTAGCTGATCCCCATACAAAGGATGCCATTGCTTAAGGTATTGAAGAAAAGGGCCTCGACAAACTATGTTGCTTTGTATCCAAAGAATCAACCTCAAGTTTGTGGCACCAAAGATTTGGCCACACTTCTTACTTATCAAAAATCTCTTCATCCAAACTTATGAATGGATTGCCAAAGATAGGGAAACTTACTGATGTAAGCTTGTACCCAAGGCAAGCAACATAGGGCCCTAGTTCCCAAGGAAGCTTCAACACGAGCAAGGAATCCTCTAGCCCTTATCCACATGGACTTATGTGGACCCATGAACACCCCATCCCTGAGTGGATCCCTCTACTTTTATCTTCTAGTAGATGACCACTCTCGCTATATTTGGGTGTACTTTTTGAAGTCAAAGGCAGACACATTCTCTAAATTTCAAACTTGGATCAAGGAAGTTGAGAATGAAGCTTCGACTAAGGTTAAAACCATCAGATCAGATGGAGGTGGTGAGTTTATCAATCCTGACTTTGATAACTTTCTCAACCAGAAAGGGATCAAAAGACAAGTCACTCAGCCTCATACTCCATCCCAAAATGGAGTAGTTGAAAGAAAGATATGCAGTGTGATGGAAATGGCAAGAACTATGCTTCATCACAAGAATCTACCCTAGAAGTTCTGGGCAGAAGCCGTGCATACTCCCGTTCATATTCTTAATCGAGGATTTACAAGTGCATTACACAACAAAACACCCTTCAAAGCCCACTACCGGGAAGAAAACAAAATGTGAATTACTTTCGAGTCTTTGGTAGTGAAGCTTTTTTCCATGTACCAAAAGAAGATAGAAAAAAGTTACAATCAAAGTCCAAGAAACACATATTCATAGGGTACAGTGACCAATCAAAGGCATACCGTCTATATGATATGGAAAAACACTCCATCACCATTTCGAAGGATGTGATTTTCAATGAAGCTTCCTCATACTCAAGAAAAGATTCAAGTACAAGTCTTCGTCCACCTATCTACACTTCAGAGGGGGACTTACTATTTCCAAACTCCAACTTAGAAGCAAGTACTTCAAGTCATCGGAGAAGATCTCAAAGACTTATTGACAAGAGACAGCGAGAACAAATTCATTATGTCAATTACGCCTTAGTGCATCAAATTCAACCAATCCCAGAACCATCTAATTACAAAGAAGCTCAAGGACAAACTGAGTGGGAAGAAGCTATGCAAGTAGAAATGGATGCAATCGAGAAGAGAAAAACTTGGACTCTTGTACCTAAGCCCATAAATCATCAAGTCATAGGAGTTAAGTGGCTTTATAAAGTTAAGTACAAGTCAGATGGCACATTAGACAAGTACAAAGCAAGATTAGTTGCTAAGGGATATAAGCAACAACATGGCATTGACTATGAAGAAACCTTTGCTCATACTGCAAGATTCACAACCATAAGAATTATCTTAGCACTAAGTGCTCACTTTAAGTGGCCCATTTACCAACTGGACATCAAAAGTGCATTCCTCAATGGAGATCTTCAAGAAGAATTATATGTTGAACAACCTCAAGGCTTCAAGCTGAAAGGCAAAGAAGATCAAGTCTACAAGCTTCACAAGGCACTTTACGGACTTAAGCAAGCTCCTAGGGCCAAGTATGAAAAGATTCACAAGTTCTTTGAAGACAAGGTATTTCACAGAAGCAATGCTGATACTAATCTCTATATCTATCATAAGGAGTCTTTAGTAGCCATCATCATTCTCTATGTAGATGACTTGATCTTGATAGGCTTAGATGAAGAACGCATCCAGTTTATCATCACAGAGCTTCATCTTGAGTACTCTATGACATATCTTGGATTACTACACTACTTCTTGGGTATGGAAGTTTGGCAAAGAAAAGAAGGTATATTCCTATCACAGAAGAAGTACTGCTCTGATCTTCTTTCCAGATATAACATAGACCAGTGTCGCTCAGTTTCTACACCACTTGATCCAAACATAAAGCTTACACTAGAGGACTCATCATCACTTGTGGATGTGCATACCTATAGATAACTTGTTGGTTCATTACTCTATCTTGCCAACACTAGACCAAATATTGCTTATGCAGTTGGTATACTCAATCAGTTTGCACCTCAACCTCGTTAGACTCATTGGGATGCTGCTCAGGGACTACTTCGCTACCTTGCCCTCACCTGACATCATGGTCTTTGGTATAGAGGGGGCATCGAACTCGTCGGATAATCAGAATCTGATTGGGTTGGTGATCCTGATTCTTGATGGTCTACTTCTGGGTATATACTCTTGCTTGGCTCAGGACCTATCTCTTGGGCAAGTAAGAAGCAGCCTATAGTTGCTCTATCATCCATAGAGGCCGAGTATCGAGCATTGAGCTTTGCAGCATGTGAGGCCATCTAGCTTCGACGTCTATTATCTTACATTGGTGTTTTGCAAGATACTCCGACATGTATTCACACGAACAACCAGTCAACCTTGGCCATCGCCAAGAATCCAGTATTCCATGCTCGAAGGAAGCACATCGAGATCCAGTACCACTTCATTTGCGAGAAGCTCATATCTCAGGAGATTACTCTGGAGCAGTGTACCTCTCAGGAGAACCTGGCGGACATGTTCACGAAGGCTCTATCTCTGGTTTTGATTTAGTGCATGGTGGACCTCTACAACATTCAGCCGCTCCAAAATGGAGCTGCAGAGGGGGTGTTGATGACATAATTGCTCCTACTTCATCTACATTTGTATCCGCATGAGTGCATCTCCATTTTGTATCCAGGAGGCACTCCATTTCTAGTCTAATTCCAATTTATATTGTATTTCCTTTGTATTTGAGTACCTTGCCATGTGCTTCTACCATTTGTATTCATTCTCCTTTCAGGAGACTTATCCCACATATGATGTACTTTTGAGAGCCCCTCCCAAATCTATGCGTACTCTCTACAAATTTTGGGTGGGAAGGTTGGGTAAAGCAAATAAAAGGATGCTTGATATTTTGAAAAAGAAGAACTTCAAAGACTACATACCATTGGTGAAAAGGAACAAATGGGGTTATGCCATCAACACGAAGAAAAACTTGCCAATGGATTTTGGGTTCTTGAGAGATGTTTTCTCGAGCACTCTAAAGCGGGTGGGGGGGGGGGGGGGCAGGGATTCTACTCAAAGATCCAAGTAAACTATTTCTCTAAGAATTGAAGAAAATTATTTCTAAAGATGTATCAAGTCCCTTGGATCTATCAATCGCTCCTGGTGGGTATAAAGAAAACATTGGTAGAATGGAAGCTCACAAATACCGTATTGACAGCATTCCATATGATTTTTTTATGAAATTAAAAGAGTTCTGGATACCATTTATTCTCCTGATATGGAAATATGATATAAGGCAACATATGCTGCTTTTTAATGCAAATAATGGTGTTATAAAATGCGTTTACAAAAAGGGATTGAAGGAAGAATTGAATAACTAGAGCCCCATTACTAGTGTGAGTTCTATAAGTAAGGATTTTGCTCCTCTTCGTGCCAAGAGGTTGGTCCCTATTATGAATAAGCTTATCTTACTTGACCAAGAGGGCTTCATAAAAGGTAGGCTTGTCCTTTTTTCTATCATTTCTTTTTGGGAGCGCCTGTATTCTCCTCATGATCCAGGGGAAAATTTCTTCTTCTACAAACCAGACTTCAATAAAGCTTATTGTGGATTTGAATGGGATTTTATTCTTTAGTGTTTGCATGACATATTTGCTGACATAAGGCTTATCAAGCTTGTCCATTTATTTTTTGGCAATATCTCTCCTCGAGTTGCTAGTGATGGATCCTTAGTCCAATTAATTAAACTAATGAGATCTATAAGACAAGATTGTCTTTCATCCCATCTTCTATTTGCAATAGCTATTTATGCCATAGGGTTGATTTTTCTAAACAAGCTATGATTAAAGTGGCATTCAAGGTCTTGAAATTCCAAGTGCCTTTAATGCCCTCGTTCTTCATAGCTAAGTTCATGACATAACCATGTAAACTAATATTGATGAAAATTATTCTTTTAACTTTTAGCTTACTTGATATATTTTGCACAGCTAGTGGACGAGTGGTAAATCATCATAAAAATGCGCTCAAAGATACTAATTGTGTAGTTCCTGCTTGCATTTTTCCGGCATCTTTGGAAAGGAGAAATCTCGTGGGCTATATGGAATCCCCAAAACGAAGCAGATTTCAACAACGACAAAAGACTTTTCTTGTATCTTTGCCATTTTAACCTTAAGAAACTCATCTAGTACGATCTTGAGTTTATTAAGAATTCATTAGATGAGAATGAAAGGGAAATCTCTCAATAAATGGAGAGAATCCTTCCTTGATATATACTCCCCCTACGAGGTTTTTGGTGTTATGCTGTATGATATCTTGATAACTAGTGTAAGGGTCCTCATTTAATTCAGTTATTTCATTTTTTTCTTAAAAAAATCAAACAAATAATGCCATATCAACCAATCGAAAGCATACAATCATATTGTCTTTACAAAATTGAACATGCGGGATCTATTAAGAAAATTGAACAATACACTCTATCCTAGTATCTTCCGTTCTGAAATGTATGAAAGCCTCTAATTCTCCAATTCTCTCGCTCATAAGGGAAACTTTCATGAAACAATGTTCTAGGATCAATTGTCAACCGCTATTACAGACATAGCTATGGAGGAGATTATGCGCAGATCACGAAGAATAGAAGTGCTTCTAAATTTCATTGAAAGCATACATATATATATATATATATATATATATATATATATATATATATATATATATATATATATATATATATATATATATATATATATATATATATATATATCAAAGGCAATTCCTTGGACATTAAATGATCGTAGATGATGCACATGGCTTCCTTAAAAGCTACTGCCAAGTTCCAGGAAAAGCAAACTATCTGACAAAACCACTTATGACACTTAGTCAATGACAAAGGTGGTTACAAAATAAAAAAATTCTTTTGTACGAAGTTCTTTCTTAGCTTGACTTACATTGTATATTATTCTTGTTTTAGGGTAGTCAGCATACATAGATACATAGTCTTACTGACACGATAAGATAGATAGATAGATAGAAAGCTTTGTGCAAGGAGACGATTATAATTATGAATTGTGTGCTTTAAAGAGGGATGTACTGAACATGTATCATCGCACTGCTGAAAAGTTTACACGATTTTGAATGTATAATGCAAAGCGGCTGAATCTAACAGCGAACTCCAGTAGTGCTTTGGTTAATTTCATCGTCTTTCAAAGAATTGGACAGCTTTGTTCGTGGAGGGTGCGCATAATGATCATGATTGAGGATAAAATATATTGTATGCGAGGGTAGTTATACGTCATTCATTTTCTTTATTTATTTTTTAAATAAAGGAAGTTTGGCCTTGGCCTACTCTCCCGGATTGTATTAATTAGAAGAAAATTATAAGTGAAGGGGATTAGTGCCCACGGGATCCCCCAAATCCCAAAGAGTAGGTGTAGCTTTTATAGTGTTTAGATGGCATTACAAAGAAGGTTAATCACCCTCTCATCCCTTTGATGCGGGGCCCACTTGGGAATAGTGATTTCTCAATGGGCCACTCCTTGGGGGAGTCACCAAATTTATAAGCACGTCTTTCCTGCCAAATCTTTCATAGGAGCTCCCCTCTGATGGTCTTCCAGAGAGTCGCGGAGCAGTCGATCACTTCTCCCAATAGAGCTTGTTTCCAACTGATATGTTTCTGAAGTCTAATTTTCTTTTCGACAGTCTTCTAGAGCCTGTTAGAGTTCGGAGAAGTAAAGAAGATGTGAGAAACATCTTCAATAGACCGGTAGCATCGCTTGTACCAGGGAGACACCCCACAAATTTTGCTAGCCTTTAGGTTGGTCCACATTCCACGATGAAGAATTTGCCATAAGAGGACATATTTTTTTATTTCTATGAGAGGGTGCAAGATAGCCATGAACTTCATGTCCCACCACAACCACGCCCACGACAGGCACCACTTCATGTTGAGCTTAACCTGATAATCAATGTTTTCTTTGATGTTCCAGATTTTTGTCAAGCAATTACCATTGTGCCATTTGAGACCAAGTGGGCTCGGTGTGTTATGCCCCATGAGAAGATGAATTTTAGAGCGGTCCAAGGCAAGATGTCTACTTTGCAAAGTATTCTATTCTTCATAGGTGATATTGACACTAGGGTCAATATCCTCGAAGTTGATCCACTGAATGTTGTCTTGTTTCCAGAGATGTTTCCAATTTTTGAATCCTTTGTTCCATAGCCTCTTAGCATTTTGAATGTTCTAAGATTCCACAATCCAGATGCCTTGAATAGGAAACTAGATAGAGTCGTTTTGTCTGATACCGGCCACCCACTTCCAATCTTCACTTATTCTTATGAAGCTTTTGATTATGTTCCAACGCTTCCAAAGGGACACAAGATTCGAGCCTTTCCGGAAGATCGGGATCGGGGAAAACATAAGGGTCAGAATGTCAAGATTCTTTCAATTTAGGAATCCCATGAAAGTCAACGTGTTCTTGCTTCTAAAGAACAACTTTGCCCACGAGGCCTCCCCATTGCACCATGCCTTAATCATCCATTTTGATACAAGTTTGTTAGCCATGCGCCCAATGTCCAGAATGCAAAGGCCCCCATTATCTCTTTGGCTAGTGTAGATGGACCACTTGATTTTAGGCACCCCCCTCCTCTTGTG
The DNA here is from genome assembly GCA_020310875.1 of Ceratopteris richardii. Lineage (NCBI taxonomy): Eukaryota > Viridiplantae > Streptophyta > Polypodiopsida > Polypodiales > Pteridaceae > Ceratopteris > Ceratopteris richardii. The sequence continues at coordinate 41,422,657 of CM035418.1, forward strand.
GTCGCCCCTCCAAAGGAAGTTTCTACAGATACTCTCTAGTTTGGTTAGCTCTTGCTCTTTCGGTCTCCAACAAGAGAGCAAGTAAATGGTCGATGATATGATGAACATGTTGGTAACCATTGCATGACCAATGAGATTGATTTGCCTACCTCTCGAGTAGTTTAACTTGCTTTCAATTCTGGCTAGGACCCAATTCCACCATTGCTCCATCGAGATACCAAAACCCATGGGAATCCCAAGAAGCCGAAAAATTTGGTGCTTAGAAATGTTTTGATAGCCATGTCAAAGAGAAGGTGAGGCTGGATCTGGACAATAGCTCTGAAAGTGGTCTTTGAGTGGTTGATTTTGGATCCGAAGGCCTTGCATAAAGTATCCATGCACCTCCAAAATGTCTCTAGGTTGGTACCATCGTTAAGGACAAACGCATTTATGTCATCAGCAAATAGTCTCATGGTGAACTCGCCGTGGTCAGGAGCCAATGGGAGGCCTTTGATGTTACCTGCTTCCACCTATTGTTCCACAAGCTGGCTAAGCTCTTCCGCGGCAATGGAAAAGAGAAGGGGATCCAGCAGGCACCCTTGTCTAATCAATCTTCTAAGTTTGATCACCTTCAAAAGTTAGCCATTAACATTAATTTGAGCCAATGCGTTTCCTAGAAGGGTCAAGATCATCTTGGTGAATTTCTAACGGCATCCGAGATCTTTAAGAGACTGCAAAATATAGTCCCATTCTAGCCGATCATAGGCTTTGTCAAAGTCGATCTTGATGAAAACCACATCTTGTCTTGACTCATTTGTGAAGTCGATACCTTCCCAACTATCAATAATGGCTTCCAATATAAACCTAGCTTTGATGAAACCTTTTTGTTCCTTGATTAACCACGTCTCAGATGGGTGGAAATTTCTATTGGTTATGACTTTGGCAATAATCTTACATCCCGTTCTCAATTCTGTTCATTTGCCCTTTTTTGTGTATTAAATTGATGATGTCATTGTTGAGACAGGTAGGAAGCATGCCAAACTCGAGTGCCTCTTGTTAGACCAGATGAAGAGGGGTGGCAATCACCAACATTAGGGGAAAAAATGAACCTTGCATGGGCCTTTTAGATTAAAGGGTGATTAAGGATGGACCAATGAGAGGAGGGTGGTGGCCACAGTCTAGTCTATAACTTTACTAGACTAGGCCTAGGCTTCCCTTGGTTTGTGCTAGTCAAAGGCTCTAAAACCACTATGAATTCATGGTTTTCATGAGATGAGTGGTTTGAGATTTCAAATATTTGAATCTTGGCCATTGGATGGTCCAACAGATCCAACGGATAGTGTGATTGTGCAAAAGTCAAGGCTAGTTCGAAGGTAGACCATTCGATCATTCAAGAATCGTGTGTCTCTGATGTACTTCACAAAAGTAATTCCGTGAGCAACTATAGGCCGTCAGATTAATGCATGATCTGAGGGTCGTGGATCACTTTAGGTCATCCAAAGTACCTTTTTGCATAAGCCCTTGGATGAACATTTCATCCGACGGATACAAATGATAGCTCAACAGCGATCAGCTTCAAAAACGGATGTCCGTGCGATCTTTCATAAATCCAACGACTGTTATTGAAAACGAAACAGCACTCAGCTTGGAATCCGGATGTACGTTCGATCTCGTAGTCATTGGACGGCTACAAAGGACTCAGCTTTTTCATATCAGCATGAAATAAGGTAGACCATTAGATCTTGGAGAATAAAGGGTTACGATAGACTGCGCTTCCAACGTTCTCTCTCTACTGCGCCATTCGAAACTGTCACGCAATCATTATGGTCCCCCATGTCTTTTAATCGTGACCGCTCAAAAGAATACATCCAATGGTCTGAATTAGATTAGTCCCATGATACTTTTGAAGCTTTTTTTCTCCAATATTTTAATAGAAAAAACCACTAGTGGTATTTTGTGTCCCCTTAATCCTTGACAATCTTAATTTTAATCCCTAAAAATTAGGGATCCTTACAAGGCCCATGCAAGGCTCACTTTTTCCCCTAATGACTTGAAGGACTTGAAGAACTCATTAGTGAGCCCGTCCGACCCCAGGCTTTTACCACTATGGAGGGCATGGATGACTTCAATGATTTCTTCTTTGGAGATAGGGGCGTCAAGCAGGGAGTGAAGGTTGTGTGGGATTCTATGAGATGATACCCTAGATATGGCTACCATGCACTCCCGTCTATGGTGGGAGAGAGAGGTTGAGATCCCCAGGAGACTGACTCGTAAAGTGCTCTCCAATGATTTCGAGATTTTCTTCTTCCGTATTGCAAACACCACCATTTGGGTCTAGCAATAGGGGGATTGATTCTCTGTTCTCTTTCCTTTTAAGGATGCAACACATCTCTTTGGCGGGTTTGTTAGCTTTGTTAGCCCACCACTCCTTAAAGAATATTTGCAAATGTTTCCTTTGTATTTGTTCCCCATACGTCAACAACGCTCTGATTCTATGTAGACCCTTCTGGGATTGAGCTTTTCCTTTGTTCACTTCCTTCTCAAGTCTCTAGATTTTATGATATAGAACTTCTCTACGTGCCCACTAGACAGTCTCAAGCATCTTCTTGGTTCATAGCATGATCTAGCACGACTTTTCGACTATACATTGCTAACTCTTGGCTAGGGATGAGCAAAAGGCGCACACCTCCTTCAACACTTTAGTAATTTCTTAATAGGTGGAGGGGAAGAGAAGGAGTTCGTTCAGGCATGAAACCAAGGAACCTTACAGATTTTTGTGAGAGGATGGAAAGTGATAATGATCGGGTAGTGATCAGAGATGGCAATGTCAGTGCGTTGCGAAGATGGAAGGGCGGCGCCATTGATGAATACGTCTATGAGCAATATAGCTTCTATCCAGTCTAGCTTTCCTCAAATCATCACCTGCTTGGAGATGCAACCATGAGAAGCCTTTCGAGTCTTTGAATTCGACGAGATCAAGGAGCAGTTTGCTTTTGTGCCAAATGTCCCTCTCACGACTGTTGATGACCCGGCCGTTGTTGTTCCATCTATCCACAAGGTCCTCCACCATGTGGAAGTCTCCGCAGATAAGTACGTTGTAAGGGAGTGAATCGAAGAAGGCCTAGATGTCCAGTCTCTCTAGCTCCACATTTGGGGCATACATAGAGACTAACATGAATCAAAATGGGGCACCAAAGGAAGGGGCAATCTATCGATGGCTCTGATCTTCGATGGATTTCTCAAGCTTTTCAAACTAGAATTGGTTTATACCAATTATTGTCCCACCAGAACCCCCGGGGTGCAATGTCGAGAACCAGACATGGGTCGGGGAGACCTATGTAAGACGTTGCTCGAGGTCTGCTCCATCAATTTTGGTCTCTTGAATATAGATAAAATCAGGTTTTAGGCTAATGTCATGAAGCCATTGATCAATGATGGTTGCTCTTGAGGGTTCAGTCAGCCCCCTAGCATTTAATGAGATGATGATCATTGTCGTATTTTACCCTCTTTGCAGGAAGGGATCTTATCCTTTTGCCTCTTGGATTCTTCTTTTCTTTTCCCTGGGAGGGGGTCCCGACTTAGTAACTTGTTTTTCGAGGGTAACTCAAAAGGTTGTTTTCCCTTGCCGTAGGTCTCTTGTTGAAATGAACATGGGACAACATCCGAAATAGTCAAATCAATTATAGAACTTTCACTATCCATGTTGTCTTTAATACTAGTGGTAACGCCGTCTTCTTTGTTTGTAGTGTAACCTTCCTAATTGGATTCTTTGTTGTTAGGGGACTCTAAGGCTTTGTTGCCGGTGTCCACCTCAAACTGGTTCCTATCTAGGTAGTCAAGCTCATTAATATCCTTTCCTAGAATGCGATACAAGTTGTTTGGGGGGGGCATCTCGAGTACGGTGTCTCTCTACGGTCATCCTAGGACTTCTTTTCCTTCTTCTTCTGACTTCCCTAAACCTGCTTGAGTCAATTTCTGGGTTTTGGGAGCCCTTGACTTCCTCTTCATTCCCTAGTGGATTCAGGGTCCCATTGTTATATAGGGCTTTGTGTTGGTGCATTTTACCCAAGCCTACATGCTTGATATTAATTGATTTATGTTTTTTTGTAGTCATATAAGTAGTCATGTGAACACCTCTTGTAAAAGAGTACATTTTATCTCTTGTGATTGTGAAAAAGAAAACTGAAAAAGAATGGCTTACCTCATCCATGGATTATTTTTAGGTGGAGCCATTCGAATTCGAATTCAAAACTCCCTCCAAGAGCAGCTATAAAAAGAGCAAGAAGGAAGAGGCGATTAGCAAGACTTGTACGTGACCACTTCATGTCATTTTGTAGAGATTGAAAAGCTTAATCCATAGCTCTATCATCCTACTCCCATTGTGCAAATATTCATTGCAAATGTGGTTGTAATCATATGTGAATCTATACATTCATTAGTCTATACTTCTCTGTTTTGTTCTCTGCTATACTCACTCATAGTCGTAACTTCAGAAGTTCATATCTTGATCTCTATGTAACAGTTTTTAGAGCTTTAATGGGCGTTGATTCCTCTGTTTGTCTAGATTTTGCATACAAAATTTCATTTTCACTGGATTTATAGTTTGGGAGATATCTGCATTTTACTGCTCTCTGGTCTATCTCTGTAGAGCCCCAAGAATGGCGAGCATATTCCTCATATTGATGAATCTGTTTCTCGATGCTCAGTTTATCATTTTATGTGTTTTAACTTGGATTAGAAAGCTACTAAGTCTTTTTGCTATGTCCAAAAGGAATGTTTCTAATTCTTACCAGGTTGAGAGTAGTGTTCATTTTTTCCAGCAGGTGTATGTTCAAAAATAGCAAGTTTTGGGAGCTAGTCTGTCTTGAGTCAAGCTTTTGAGATACATGTTCCAAAGTACTTGGCTGATATTTTGGTGGATTTAGGAAGCTCAATAGGTGTAATAATCAACCAAATCATCTTCGGATTGCATCCACCATCTCTCTTCACAGTGGTATCAGAGCATAGTCAAGCAACGTGGGAGATGGATTTCCATAAAAACTTGACAAACTAGATCAAAACAACTACCCAGCATGGTCTCTAAGGATGGAGGCTTACCTTCAAGGGAGGAATCTATATGGATTCATATTTGGAGATGAAGCAATGCCAACCATGAGGAACAAAGGGAAACCATCACATGAAGAAGTGGAAAGACCTTCAAATCGGTGTTCAAAGGATGCACTTGGAAGGTGCTATATTCTAAACTCAATCTCTGGTTTTGTTTTAGCTCATGTCAAGGGATGCAATACATCAAGAGAAACCTGGAGTGCACTTGCTTCTTTCTTCTCCTCCAGCACTCGAGCAAGGAAGAACCAATTGTGGATGGAGTTCACAACAATGAAGAAAACCCCGAAGCAAAGTTTAACTGATTATGTCACAAACATGAAGGAGATTTCCGACCAACTTGGAAACATTGGAGAGGTAATTGAAGAGGAGCAAATCGTTAGAAAAATCATAAATGGAATCAAAGCAGATGACAAGTGGGAGTGATTCACAATAGCCACGGATTTGTACATGGATATGCATGTACCCAACCTCAACACACTCATGGGCCAACTCTTCACTCATGAAGCAAAGATTATCAAAGGTGGTGAGTCCTCAAGAGATAATCAAACTTGTGCCTTGTATTCGGATAAAGCTAAGGTCAAGGACAAGTCAAAGAATAAGAAGAATGAAGATGAAGGTAGCTCTTTCCAAGCAAACTGTGCAGGTAGAGGAAGAGCTAGAGGAAGAGGCAGAGGTGGAAAGCAAGGCAAGGGGAGATTCCAATCATCTCAACCTTGCAATATATGTGGCTTATCTAATCATACTACTGAAGAATATTTTAGGAACCCAAGGAACTCAAGAGGAAGAGGATTCAATAGAGGTGGCTATGGATGAAATAGAGGCAGATACAATGGAGGCTACAACAACTACAATAGCAGCAATTAGAGCAACAACAACTATCAAAGTGGCCATAGAGGAAGAAGAGATTACAATAATTATGCAGAGGATCAAAGTCAAGAAATTCATTATTGATTATGTATCTATTAGTGAAGAAGGGTAAGGATGATGATCACATCTTTTACATTGATTCGGAATGCTCGAACCATGTAGCAGGAAATGTGGCTTTACTTTCTCATTTGAAAGATCCTCAGAACAAACATGAAGTGAAAACAAGAGATAAAACAAAGCACTCAGTGGAGGAGTAGGTAATGGTAAGACATCATATGGGAATATGAACCTCTTAAGCAAAGTCTTCTATGTCCCTAAAATTACCAAATATTTAATAAGTGTTGGATAGATTGTTGAAAAAGGATTGCAGGTTAGATTCAATAGATTTGGAGCATATGTTGAAGACCCAAGGCAAGACTTTAGAAGGATTGCCAAAGGAGAAAAGACAGGAAGGCTTTTCACTTTTGAATTGGAAGATACAATGAACATAGCTTTGTTTAGCTATGGATCTCAAACTCTCACAAAGTTGGAGATATGGCAGAAAAGGCTTGCTCACATTGGTGAGAGGACGCTCAAAAAAATTTATAGGGACCAAAGTCTACTTGGTTTGCCTAATATCACAAGGCAACACATGATTTATAAGTGTGAAGCTTGTCAGCTTGGCAAGGCTCATAGAAGACCTTTCATGAAGGGATATGTGCATAAAATCCTTTGGATCTAGTGCACATGGATGTGTGGGGTCCAAGTAAGGAGCCATCTTTATCAGGCTCAAGATATTATGTCTTTCATAGATGATTCTAGCAGGTGGACCATTCTGTTTTTCATGAAGCATAAGAATGAAGTGTTTAATTGCTTTAAGAAGTATGTTGCTCTTGTTGAAAACCAAATAGGTAGGACTTTGAAGAGACTCAGATCAGATGGTGGACGAGAATACTTCTCTTCTGAATTTGATGCCTACTTGCATGAAAGAGGCATTAAAAAGGAAGTCACTACAAGGTATACACCCGAACTGAATGGTGTAGCCGAGAGGAGAAACAGAGCTATAGTTGAAGCTGCAAGGTCCATGCTCAATGAAAAGGGATCGCCAAACTACCTATGGGTAGAGGGTGTGTCTACATCCACATATCTCATAAATAGACTTCCATCTAGGTCACTACATGGAACCACTCCATATGAAGTGTGGAATGGAAGAAGATCTAGTCTAGAGCATTGTATAATCTTAGGATGCTTAGCCTATGCTCACATTCCTTCTCAATTAAGAGGGAAATTGGATCCAAGGCAGAGAAGTGCATATTTATTGGTTATGATCAAAACAAAAAAGGATATAGATAGTACAATCCAACCAATAAAGGATTTTTTGTGATTAGAGATGTATTTTTTTATGAAAACAAATCATGGTTTGATGATGACAGGAAAGTGAAGCTGCCTTATGACTTGGATGAAGATTTTCCATCACTTCAACCAAAGGAGCAAAAGCAAATTGAATAAAGTGATTTGGAGATTGACCTAGAAGACTTGGAAAGACTAAATCTATGGAAGAACAAAGGTAAAGAAAAGATGCAGGATGCTACATATGGATGTGAGAGCTCACATCAACCAGTTAGAAGGTCTTCAAGAAGAAAAAACCACAGAGGTTCGGTTATGATACTTCTTTGGTCACCAAGCAATCAATCTACATTGCAAAGGATTGAACCAATGAAGAACCTACCACGTTCAAAGAAGCACAAAGCAAGAAAGCTTGGAGATATGCAATGGATGAAGAAATGGAAGCCTTGAAGGAGAATGACACTTAGGAGCTTGGACCTGACAAGCCATCTATGAAGGTAATTGGATCTCGATGGATATACAAAATGAAGAGGAATCTAGATGGAAGTATAAATAGACACAAATCAAGGTTATTTGCTCAAGGGTTTGCTCAAATGCACAATATTGATAATGAGGATACTTTCTCTTCTGTTGCAAAAATGCCTACAATTAGGGTTATCATTAGTCTTGCTGCATCTAGAAATTGGAAGCTCTATCAACTTGATGTAAAGAATTCTTTCTTGGATGGATGGATTTCTGAGGAAGTGTATATGGCACAACCTCCAGGATATGAGGATGCACATCATCCTAACTATGTATGCAAATTAAAGAAAGCCTTGTATGGATTGAAGCAAGCTCCAAGAGCTTGGAATTAGAGATCGGTGACTTATTTGCAGGACCAAGGATTCAAAGCTAGCAAGGCGGATACCTCTTTCTTCATAAGGAGGAATGGATCTGAAGTGATCTATTTATGTGTGTATGTTGATGATATTAATATCAGAGGTAATGATCTTGAAGGAATCAAATAGGTAAAGACTCAAATGAAGGAGGATTTCAAAATAAGTGACCTCAAACCACTCACTTATTTTCTTGGATTGGAGTTAATCTACACACATTCAGGTATATACATAACACAAAGGAAGTATGTGCATGACATGCTTGTCAAGTTCAAGATGGAAAATACCAAGTGTGCAGATACACCTATGGAGAAAAATCCTAAGCTTAGTGCTTATGAAGGAGAGCCAATTGAAGACATCACAAGCTATCAGAGCTTGGTTGTAAGTTTGAACTATTCAACACTCACAAGGGTGGATATATGCTATAGTGTTAGAATATTGAGTCAGTTTATGCATAAGCAGAGAAGACCACATATGGAAGCAGTCAAGAGAGTCCTCAAGTACCTAAAGGGGACCATGAATGAAAGTTTGTTTCATTCATTTACTGCAGATATTGAGCTAAAGGTCTAATTAGATGCAGATTGGGCCGGATCTAGAGATGATAGAAGAAGCACATCCGGGTATGTATCATTTGTACGTTCAAAGATCATTTCTTGGCCATCCAAGAAGCAACCAACCATGGCATTATCTTCTACTAAAGTTGTATATAGAGTTTTGGGTAATGCAACTCAAGAAATCATGTGGTTAAAGTCTTTCTACACAGATCTTGGACTTCATTCTTCAACACCTCACATTTTTTGTGATAACACAAGCTCACTACATCTTGCATCTAATCAAGTATACCATGCTAGAACCAAGCATATTGAAGTCCACTAAAATTATGTAAGGGAGAAGCTAATGAGCAAGGATATTCAACTATCCTATGTCTCCACAGCTATGCAATGTGCAAACATGCTGACTTAAGTTCTTGAAGGTACAAAGCTAAGCAGATTCAAGTTGATGATTGGCTTGCAGGAAGTGAAGGACAATTGAGGATATATTTGGAGGCCAAGCATGTTAGGATTGAGGGGGAGCTGTTGGTGCATTTTACCCAAGCCTACATGCTTGATATTATTTGATTTATGTTCATTTGTAGTCATATAAGTAGTCATGTGAACACCTCTTGTAAAAGAGTACATTTTATCTCTTGTAATTGTGAAAAAGAAAAAAGAAAAAGAATGGCTTACCTCGTCCATGATGTAAAAAGAAAACTCGTGGCTCTAACTACTTAAAACCACGAATTAGTGAGCTGAGGGAATATTTGCTAACTTTGGGGTTCACTTTTAGGTGGAGCCATTCGAATTCGAATTCAAAACTCCCTCCAAGAGTAGCTATAAAAAGAGCAAGAAGGAAGAGGTGATTAGCAAGCCTTGTACGTGACCAGTTCATGTCATTTTGTAGAGATTGAAGAGATTACTCCATAGCTCTATCATTCTACTCCCATTTTGCAAATATTCATTGCCAATGTGGTTGTAATCATATGTGAATCTATACATTCATTAGTCTCTACTTCTCTATTTTGTTCTCTGCTATACTCACTCAGAGCAGTAACTACAAAAGCTCATATTCGAGCTCTACTCAAGATTTTTGAGAGTTTTAATGTGCATTGAATTGTTCTCTCTGTCTAGTGTTTGCATACGAAATTTCATTGTCATTGGATTTATAATTTGGGAGATATGTGCATTTTACTACTCATTCATCTATCTTCGTAGAGCCCCGAGAATGGCGGGCATGTTCTTATATTGATGAATCTCGTTCTCAGTGCTCACTTTATCATTTGAAGTGTTTTAACTTGAATTAGCAAGCTACCTAAGTCCATTTGCTATGTCCAAAAGTAATTTTTCTAATTCCTACCAATTTGAGAGCACTGTTTATTTTTTCCAACAAGTGTATGTTCAAAAATAGCAATTTTGGGGAGCTAGTCATTTTGCAGCGAATTTGTCTTGACTCAAACTTTTGAGATACATGTTAGAAAGTACTTAGATGATATTTTGGTGGATTTAGGAAGCTCAAAGGATCTAGTAATCAACTTTGAAGTCTTAGTTGGCTGGTGTGAAGCTGGATGTAGCAGCACCAACTCATCTTCGAATTGCATCCACCATCTCTCTTCACACTTGTTTTGGGCGCTTCTTGAATTTGTTTGCTTTTTTGTGTTAGCACACACTCTTTGATCCCATGGCCTTGTTGCACGCAATGAAAACATGCATTAGGTAGATTTTCGTAATTGACATCTTGGACCTCCCCTTTGCCCAAGTTCACTTTGATCTTTGAAGGAAGCGGCGTGCTGAGGTCATACTCCACACAGATTTGAGGGTGCCATCAAGCATTGAAGGAGTGCCTTGCACCTTCATAAATGAAGCGGCGAACATCCTCCTGCAAAGCCAAAGGCTTGCTGATTGGAGAAATGATGTCCCACATGAAGTCGTACAAGACGCAAGGCACATTAGTAAGCTCAACCTAGAGAGGGTGTCGGAGAGATTTTGATTTGTCGGGATGAAATCGGGGGACCACTGAACAAACACATGGTCACCTACCCAAGTGGCCAGGTTCTGACACTCAGGGCTTGGAATGCCATATCTTGGTTCTCAAAGACTAGCAACATATGACTTGTTGGTAGGACCTCGCACTTGCTAACAATCAAACCATGAGGGAACCACTCCTTTTGAAGCCACTGGTGCACAATTTCGAGTGGCGGCCCAAGGCCAAACACTTCTCCAATGACACAAACTTTCTTGAGCTCTTCGTGCTTTGACGGGGTTGCAGTTCTACTAAGAGAGACCAAGGAAGGTTCAACACCCTCGAAGGCCCCAGGAGCGACACAGGATCCCCCCTCTTGAAAAGGAGCCAGGTCACCAATCACGCCTTGGGTCGGGGCAAGGTTTCTTATCACAAGGGATGGGGCCACAGAAGCCATGCCAAGGACCCCAATGGACACCAAAGTACACGTTTGAATTTTTATTCTTCTTTTCTTGCGCATATGAACCAACAATGTCTCACACGAGGAAGCTAGCAATACTTCTTTTTGTTGTGTGTATGAACCTTTAAAGCCATGAACCTTCAATTCTTCTTTTTGTTATGCGAATGAGCCTCTAAAGCTCTGCTGGCTTAGCTAAAGAGAAAGATGAAACAAAACTGTTATAAAGGGATTCCCTATAAAAGAGATGGTGTGAACCATAATGTTATAAAGGGATTCCCTATAAAAGAGATGGTGTGAACCATCTCTTGGGGGTTTCACTAGAAGGCACACACATGAGTGCCATGTGGCACTCATGTGAGTTGCCACAAGTCACTCCAATTATGGAGTGTAAATATCGAGAGAAGAGGTACGTGGCTGGGCGGAAAAAAGGTATGCATCGATCTCCGTGCTTCCTCGAACTCTGTGCATGAACCCCACCAAAAATGAGGGGGATCTCAGGGATTTAACACATTGGTATCCGAGCCAGGGAGCAGGCGACAGACGCGCCACGCAACAGTAGACACTCATACCGAGGCGTCTCAGCCGACGGGCGGCGCCAGCACAGAAATCCGACAGGCGACAGGCGGCCAGAGAGCAGCCGACAAGCGACGCCGACGGGCGGCCAGAGAGCAGCCAACGGGCTTCCCTCCTCCCCTCCTCTTGGGTGAAGACTACATGACTTTGGTGCCCTTTATATAGGCTTCTCCTTCGCCTGCAGCGCCCCTATGTGGGATAATTTGCTCCATCAAAGGCGCCCTCTGACAGTTCAGAAATTTTCGAAGCCACTCCAATTCAAAGATAAGTAAAATTCGAATTTTTTTTGGGGAATTAAAAGAACAAATGTGATGTCATGGATCAAAATCTTGATCAAATGAAGATGCACATATGTAGTACGGGCTGTGGTTATGGGATGGGGGGTGTTGGTTTGGTGAAAGAAGCTTTCATTCCTCAGTTTTGAGCTTTCCAAACCTATCTATTCATGAAGATGAAGCTTTTCACTTCCCACCGGTGACATACCTCACTTCTCCGGACCATATCTTCTTCATACCATATCGGATTTTCAAAATCTTGGTCACGTTTCGAAGCTACGCTTTCAAGCTTCGCTCAGAGACCATCGGTGTTGGATTTGGAAGAGATTTGCCCTACCAAAATCTCTCTGCAGCGCTTCAGCAGTAACTAGGCGGCCACTCCCGGGCCTAGTTTTTCTTCATCCGGACTCCAAATCCAATTTTTTTCACTTGGGATTGTCTCAAATTTTTGAAGTGCAGGTGCTGGACAACACTTTGTGGACTGGCGAGGATTGGAAAATTTCTGAAATTTTTCAGTTGCATTCAGTTTGCCCGTTTGAGGCTTTTCCTACGCACTTTTGGTGTTGTTTTGGATGGTTTATGGTGTCTAGAACCTCCCCGGACCAAGCGGACATTTCCAATTTTTTTTTGGGACTGGCGAGGACTTAAAATCAGCGGCTTGAAGCATCAAGGACCACCTCGATTTAGCTTCCGCAACACTACTTTGTATCAGGGAAGTGCTCTTGTGTTATATCTCTCTTCTTCTTGCATATTTTAACTCTACTTCCATTCATTTTCATACTCTCTAGTTAGCAAACGGGGGAAGGGTACTTAAACATGGAAAATAAAGGCAAACAAGTAGTTGAGACCACTTCTCCACCTAGAGAGCAACTAGAGGATCAAGATGCTAGGATGGAAGAAGTAGAGTTAGTACAAGAAATAGAAGAGAATATAGAAGAAAAAGAGCCTTCACAGCAAGAGTACACTTATGAAGAGCTTATAGATGAATTTGTCACTCGTGACCAATTCATTGACTTGAAAGAGCAAACCCTCAAGTTAGAGAAAGATTTGGGTAGCATTACATCTCTTATACAGCAACTTAAGTCTCAAATGATCTCTCTTGAGACTAGTGTCACTTCTTTCCTAGCTAGGAAGGAAAGAGAGACTCGTACCATTCCTCTAGAGATTACTAGGAAAGAGACTTCTCTTCCTAGTAAATATAAAGGAGAGAGCTCTAGGGAAGCTCCCCTCCTGAAAGACTTAAAGCCACCAACCTTCACGGGGGATGACCGAGACAGGAATAAGGATGCAATCTACACTTTTTTACAAAAGTGGCAAGATTTGCATCAATTGAAGGGCACCCCACCTGAGTATCGTGTGCTAGAGGCGAGTCTCTCCCTCGGCCCGCGTGCTTATAAGTGGTGGATGAGTCTTAAGGAGGCAAACTCTATCCCTAGTGACTGGACTCAGTTTGAGACTCTTTTTCTAAAAGAGTTTCTTCCTGAAAATGAAGAGGAGAGGAATTGGGATGAGTGGGATAGGATAACTCAAAGAGGCAGGCCTCTTTCAGTTTATCTATCTCACTATAGAGAGATCACTTTGAAGCTTAAGGGTTTAGATGATTTTCAGAAGACCAGAGGGTTTGTTAGGGGCTTGGATAAAGCCATAAAGAGGGAAGTCAGGAGAAATGCGCCTAAGACGTTTGAGGAGGCGATCAAATATGCACAGATATATGAGGACCATAACCGTCCTCAGTATACTCCTATGGAGACGGATCAGCCCCTTAAACCTCTTAGCACCACTAAATTTAAGAAAAAGTTGCCTTTTGGGAAAAACAAGGTTTTTATTAAAAAACAAAGATCACAAGGGCCTAAGCTATCCACAGACCAGTTTGAGAAGGCCAAAAGAGAGAACCTGTGTTTTAGGTGCCTATCCCCTAGCCACTCACAGTGGAACTGTCCACTCAAGAAGGGGGAAGAAAAGAAGAAAGGACCAGAGTCTAGTACGGCTCCTGAAAGGGGCAAAAAGGCGGTCCACCTGGTGCAGACCCTTCCCATTCATGGCAGCTCTAGCTGCAAGGGAGTGGAGGTGATGCACGAGGATATAGAGCACACGTGTTGTTTGACTCAGTCATTGTGGTCACCGCAGTTTGGACCACATGACTTGGTCAAGCTACATGGTAGTGTATACGGGACCAGGGTGCGAGTCATGATAGATGACTCTGCCACTCATAACTTCATAAACTATGCTTTGGTCAAGAAATTGAAGATTCCCCAACAGCCTAGTGCACATAAATACATTGTATCTATGATGCAAGGGCAAGATAAAAGAATATGGGATACTATGGTATCCAATTTGGAAGTCAAAATGCAGGATTATATAGATCATATGGACTTCCAAATTATGAACATGGAGAGGACAGATCTAGTCTTAGGAAGAGAGTGGCTATGGGGGTTGGGAGATACACTTAAACGCAGCTATCAAAATAACACACTCGAGTTTGAAAAGAATGGAAGTACAGTTTATATTCAGGGAGAAAGAGATGTACCTAGTGCACCTCTCATCTCATCATTAGAGTTGTATAGTCTCTGTTGTTCACAGCATGTACAGGATATGTTTTTATTGTATAGTCATGATATGGAGCATTGTATAGACAGCTCATCTGATGTATATTTTCATGCTTTGAATGTAAATATGAACAGGACTTTCTATTATTCTTTTTTGCAAGAGTGTGTAGTTAAAAGTTTTAAGGATCTTATGTTTGAATTCAGAGATGTTTTTCCCACTGACTTACCTAGAGGGCTACCACCTGAGAGAGGGGACATTGACCATGCCATAGAAGTTATTACTAACACTAACCCTATTTGTAGACCACCTTATAGGCTTAGTGTTTCTCAGCATGAGGAGGTTGAGAAGCAATTGCAGGATTATTTAGATAAAGGCTTCATCAAACCTAGTAACTCACCATGGGCATCGCCAATGCTCCTAGTTAAAAAGAAAGATGGCTCTATGAGACTATGTATAGATTATAGAGCACTAAATAAGGTAACTATCAAAAATAGATTTCCAATGCCTAGGTTGGAAGATCTATTTGATCAGTTACATCAAGCTAGGTATTTTACCAAGCTTGACCTTAGATCAGGATATCATCAGATCAGGATTAGGGCAGAGGATGTCCCTAAAACTGCATTTAGGACTAGATATGGGCACTATGAGTTTTTGGTGATGCCTTTTGGTCTCACCAATGCTCCTGCCACTTTCATGAAACTCATGAATAGTGTTTTACGGCCTTATCTAGGACGCTTTGTAGTAGACTTTTTAGATGACATTCTGATCTATAGTACATCAGAACAGGAGCACTTGGAACACTTGAGAAAAGTATTTCAAGTGCTAAGGGAAAATTCGCTCTTTGCTAAGGAGTCAAAGTGTGAATTTTTCAAGACAGAGGTTAAATACCTTGGGCATATAGTCTCCCAAGATGGAATCCAGATGGATCCTGAAAAAGTAAGGGCTATTATGGAATGGCCACATCCACGGAACCTGGAGGAGCTGCAGATCTTCCTAGGTTTATCAGGTTTCTATCGAAGATTCATTAAGAACTACGCCAAAATTGCTGTCCCGATGACGGAACAGCTTAAAGGGAAAGGGAAAGCCTTTCACTGGGGAGACGAACAGAAGCAAAGTATGGAAAAGTTGAAGGTAGCAATTGCTACAGCTCCACTTTTACACATAGCAGATCCCAATAAACCATTTGTGGTTGAAACTGACGCGAGTGATTTTGCTATAGGAGCGGTTTTAGTACAGGATGGTCGACCATTAGCTTTTGAGAGCAAGAAACTAGAACCGGCTCAAAAGAATTACTCCGTCTATGAGAAGGAGTTGTATGCAATAGTCCATGCTTTGAAGAAGTGGCGTCATTATTTATATGGTGCCAAAGTTACGATAGTGTTTGATCAAGAGAGCATTAAGTGGCTCTCTAATCAAACAGACCTTAAAGGTCGTAAGGCCCGATGGGCAGAGACCCTTCAAGAGTTTGATTATGAGCTTAGGTATAGGAAGGGAAAGTTTAATGTAGTGGCTGATTCACTTAGCCGCATGCCTATGCTCAATGGACTGAGTTTTACTCAGATCACTAGCGAGCTACTTGAGTCTATTAGAGGGAAATGTAGGCTTGATCCTGCATATTCCGAGATTTGGGAAGCCATAGAGAATGGGGATCGTGATATACGGGTTTCCAATGAGGATGGAGTATCGACGGGTACTCAAGAAGGATTCAAGTGGAAGAATTACAGTGTCCATGATGGATATCTGTTATATAAAGGTAAGGTGTGTGTCCCTAGAGATACTGAGATGAGACGGCATATTTTATATGAGTGTCATGACACACCTAGCGCGGGACACCCAGGAGTTAACAAGACTTATGATCTTGTTAAGAGGCAGTTTTATTGGCCTGGACTTCATAAGGACGTCCTAGAGTATGTGCTTAAGTGCAATAAATGCCAGGTCAACAAAGCTGAGAGGTTGAGGATTGGAGGACTACTCCACCCATTGGATATTCCTAATGGGAAGTGGGAGAGTATCTCCATGGACTTTATAGTCGGATTACCTAAGACACAGAGAGGGCACGACTCGGTCTGGGTAATTGTGGATAGGTTAACCAAAATGGCTAGGTTTATTCCGACACATACTACAGTGAAGACACCTGAGTTGGCTAGACTCTTTGTTGAGAACCTATACCGGTTATATGGTCTTCCTTTAGACATAGTTTCTGATCGGGATAGGAAGTTTACTAGCCACTTTTGGAGAGCGGTCTTCAAAAGGTTGGATACAAAGCTTAGCATGAGTACGGCCGAGCACCCACAGTCGGATGGGCAAACAGAAAGGGTTAACCAAATCCTAGAGGATATGCTTCGAGCATATGTGAATGAAAGGCAAACTAATTGGGAGGAGTACTTATCTATAGTAGAGTTTGCATATAATAGTGCCAAGCACTCTTCCACTGGGCATAGTCCATTTATGCTTATGTATGGGTTTCAGCCAAGGGCTCCGTATGCAGTTGGCTTGAAGAATGAAAAAGTTCAAGCTGCAAAGGACTTCTTGGAAGAAATGAATGATATGCTTAGACTTGCTAAGGACAGCATTAGGAAAGCTCAGGATAGGGCTAGAGCCTATGCTGACCCTCAAAGAAGAGATATCAACTTTGAGGTAGGAGAGCAAGTCTATCTTAGAGTTCCATCTAGGTCTGAAACCATGAAGACGGGACCTTGTCCAAAATTATCTCCTAGGTATTGTGGACCTTTCCAAATACTTAAGAGAATAGGAAAGATGGCTTACCAGCTCCAACTTCCAGAGAATAGTCAAATCCATCCAGTATTTCATGTTAGCCGGCTTAAGAAAAGGCTGGGTGAATCTGACAACCTCATTCCAGATAGTGAGGTAATAGAGCCTATTTCTGTGCAATCTATTCCACATGAGCCAGAGAGCATACTACGCACTCGAGAGAAACGGACGAGGAGTCACTTGTATAAAGAGTGTCTAGTAAAGTGGAAAGATAGTTCAGAAGATAGTGCCACATGGGAGCGGGTTAACACCCTTCAGAGACGGTTTCCCAGTTTTAGTTTACCTTTCCAAGAGTTTTCTTAAGGGGAAGGATATGGGGAAACAACACGGAGACAGGACCATGTATTTTTATACATGGGGATGTAGTGGGAGTACCATTCTCTTGATTTCTAGACCTTCCAATACCATTTTTGAGGACAAAAATGGAGTTAAGGGGAAGGAAATGTTATAAAGGGATTCCCTATAAAAGAGATGGTGTGAACCATAATGTTATAAAGGGATTCCCTATAAAAGAGATGGTGTGAACCATCTCTTGGGGGTTTCACTAGAAGGCACACACATGAGTGCCATGTGGCACTCATGTGAGTTGCCACAAGTCACTCCAATTATGGAGTGTAAATATCGAGAGAAGAGGTACGTGGCTGGGCGGAAAAAAGGTATGCATCGATCTCCGTGCTTCCTCGAACTCTGTGCATGAACCCCACCAAAAATGAGGGGGATCTCAGGGATTTAACACAAAAACACTCCCAAATATCTACAGGGAATGTGCTTATTGGCAGACCATCGCATAGAACGAAGTTAACCCATCGCGATGTAACAAGGATCTTTCATAATTAACTGTAGATACCTCATTAACTCAGGTCTAAATTCTTTGAAGAAATTTTGTGTGCACTTTGAGATCTTGACGACAACAAAAACTTTAGTTAAACTTTGTTGTAGAGCAAAGAGGCACAAAAGAGGAGCCCCAAATTTTTCAAAATTAACAGGCATATTTTTCTTCTTCAAAGTCTTAGGAAATTCCCGCAAGCTATGTAAATGCACTAGAGGAGTCCTCTAGATGCATAATCCCAAATCGTTGTAATATATTCCTTATAAAATAGTACGAGAATAGAGATTAGTCAATAAAGTGCCAGTCACTTGTGTGAAAGGACCATTTTTGCTTTTTTCTTGCAGATTTTCATCTTCTCTTTGATCTTGTATGTGTGTGTGTAGCTTGGAATGTGTGTGTAAGGCTGTTATCTACCCCATCCCCTTGTCTTTGAGCTGTTGTTGTGTGTGTGCGAGCAAGTAGGAGTGGTGAAGTGAGTGTGGAAGCTTCCCACCATTCACTATTTCTATCATAACTTGAAGCACGGTTGTCAGAATCGAGTGAACCCACCTTCAATAGAAGCGGCTGCTTAAGAGCTTCGAAATGAACCTGCTATTGGCCATATTCGGAGTTCCGAGCTGGGAGAAATCCTTGATTTAGTGAAAACTATTGTGAGTGGTATCGCGCCAAACACTTTCAATAGTTAATTGAGTTATTGAGGTAGGTTAGTTTTTTCTCATGCATGCTAGCTGAACCACTTCATTTTCCATCACGTGTGTACACGTCCTCATACGTTTGGTTAGGTCGGTTTTTCGGATTGACATTTAAGCGTGTGTCAATTCCGCACTATATGCACTTGTGTGGAAAACGAGATTTAGTCTCTTTGGCACAAGTCCCTAAGGCTTTGTGACTTAGGTACACATGTTTTTGGTGTCGTTGCTGGGGAGCACACTCAACCAAGGTGCCTTCGTGATGGTTATAGCTCTAGAGTGATGAAATCGTACTTGTAGGAGTGAATTCGTTCAGTGGCAAGTAGTCCGATGCTTCAACACTTGTTACTTCACATCCCGGAGGTGTGCGTAATGAGTTTTTAGGTTTAGGGTTTGGAGAGAGAGAGAGAGAGGAGAAAGAGTTAGGGTTAGGCTAGGAAGAGAAGTGGAGTAGGAGTAAGTCAAAATTATCAAGAAAAATTCCCAAAAATTTTCCTCTAGTCACCAAGAACTATAAAAACCAAAAATAGAAGTTCATTTGATACTTGCTTCCAGTGTGGTATCGTATGAGAGCAGCAACCGGTATCATCAGTTTGGTATCATGCAAATAGAGCCCCCACACTTACCTAGTGAGCTCAAGGCCTAAGCATAACCACCTCAAGGTAAGCTACATGCAAGTATTAATCTCAAAAACTTTGAAAAATTGCACTCACACATGATTAAAGGCTCGAACGGTATCGCGGGGTGGGATAGAGTGATTTGAGGAGTTCTATTTGTGAAACAGAAGTGTAGGAGTGAAGAGGGGTGATAGAAGAACCAGGGGTGAAAAAGTTTTGGTTGGGAAGTGATTTGGCTGTAGTATTGCGATCGGTTGAATTTTTGGTATCGCGATACCAAAAAATCCCTTGTATCGCGATACTCGCCGAAGTATCATATCGCCATTTACGAGTTGTGGTATCGTGATACCATTTTTCGGTATCATATCACCTAGTTGGTATCGTGGTCGTGATTTGCCAAGTGGTATCGTATCGCGGTCCGCTTTGGTATCGTATCATCTCGGTCACAGTATCGTATCGTTGACCTAGCGGTATCATGTCACCTCACTGTCCAGTATCGTATCGCGACTTTTCTGGTATCGTATCGTGAAAAAGTTTGGTATCATATCGTCTCAAAAGTGGTATCGTATCATGAGAGTTCCAGTATCATATCGTGCTAATTTTGGTATCATGAGAGTTCCAGTATCGTATCATGAGAGTTCCAGTATCGTATCTCTTTCACTCTCCATCGTCACCTCTGTGCGTATCTAAACAGCGCCATAGCTGCGATTAATCTACAATTAGGACCTGGCAGATCTTCGTTTTGGGAAACAAGAACGAAGTACTAAACTGCGCGTTATGGAGCTTTCCAAAGTGGATCGGATCTACGACAACAACATGCGCATTGCTCTGTTTTACGATGTGGGGAAATCTGAGAATGGAGTTCTTGGTTGCAAAGACTTGCTTAATGCCAGCGACAATGCAGAGACTGGGCTCTGCAAGAGAAGCTAGGCTCTGCAGGAGAAGCTAGTACATTATCCTGCTGCGGTAGGTCAAGTCTGCTACAACGAAGATGAGGGTCGACTAGAGAGTCGAAACTCTTCATGATGAGTGGCCTGCCACACACTGCCATTGGAACAACACGCGATGACAGGTACGATGATTGTAGGCTTGGAGACGAAATGGCAAGTTGCCAACGTTTCTGAGAAATACTTTAAGTCGGCCAGTCACGGTCATTCAGGTGAAGTCTTGCGGTGGTTCTTATCTTGCATATATTTCGCACCACACGATGCCGGATGGCGATGGCGGTGCAATGTGCCTACAGAACCTCTGCTCCATCGCTCGACATCATCCCAATCACCTCCATCCGGTTTCTACCCAATGGGCAACTCGTACAAGTACAAGGCTACCCTGAAAAGCATCCCGACGTTTCTCTTTCCGTACGCGGTTCTCGAATGCCTCAGGTATAAAGCCTCTAATTCTGCAATTCTCTCGTTCATAAGGGAAACTTTCATGAAACAATGTTCTAGGATCAATTGTCAACCGCTATTACAGACATAGCTATGGAGGAGATTATGCGCAGATCACGAAGAATAGAAGTGCTTCTAAATTTCATTGAAAATATATATATATATATATATATATATATATATATATATATATATATATATATATATATATATATATATATATATATCAAAGGCAATTCCTTGGACATTAAATGATCGTAGATGATGCACATGGCTTCCTTAAAAGCTACTGCCAAGTTCCAGGAAAAGCAAACTATCTGACAAAACCACTTATGACACTTAGTCAATGACAAAGGTGGTTACAAAATAAAAAAATTCTTTTGTACGAAGTACTTTCTTAGCTTGATTCTTACATTGTATATTATTCTTGTTTTAGGGTAGTCAGCATACATAGATACATAGTCTTACTGACACGATAAGATAGATAGATAGATAGAAAGCTTTGTGCAAGGAGACGATTATAATTATGAATTGTGTGCTTTAAAGAGGGATGTACTGAACATGTATCATCGCACTGCTGAAAAGTTTACACGATTTTGAATGTATAATGCAAAGCAGCTGAATCTAACAGCGAACTCCAGTAGTGCTTTGGTTAATTTCATCGTCTTTCAAAGAATTGGACAGCTTTGTTCGTGGAGGGTGCGGATAATGATCATGATTGAGGATAAAATATATTGTATGCGAGGGTAGTTGTACGTCATTCATTTTCTTTATTTATTTTTTAAATAAAGGAAGTTCGGCCTTGGCCTACTCTCCCGGATTGTATTAATTAGAAGAAAATTATAAGTGAAGGGGATTAGTGCCCACGGGATCCCCCAAATCCCAAAGAGTAGGTGTAGCTTTTACAGTGTTTAGATGGCATTACAAAGAAGGTTAATCAACCTGTCATCCCTTTGATGCGGGGCCCACTTGGGAATAGTGATTTCTCAATGGGCCACTCCTTGGGAGAGTCACCAAATTTATAAGCACGTCCTTCCCGCCAGATCTTTCATAGGACCTCCCCTCTGATGGTGTTCCAGAGAGTCGCGGAGCAGCCGATCACTTCTTCCAATAGAGCTTGTTTCCAACTAATATGTTTCTGAAGTCTAATTTTCTTTTCGACAGCCTTCCAGAGCCTGTTGGAGTTCGGAGAAGTAAAGAAGATGTGAGAAACATCTTCAATGGACCGGTAGCATCGCTTGTACCAGGGAGACACCCCACAAATTTTGTTAGCCTTTAGGTTGGTCCACATTCCACGATGAAGAATTTGCCATAAGAGGACATATTTTTTTATTTCTATGAGAGGGTGCAAGATAGCCATGAACTTCATGTCCCACCATAGCCACATCCACGATAGGCACCACTTCATGTTGAGCTTAACCTGATAATCAATGTTTTCTTTGATGTTCCAGATTTTTGTTAAGCAATTACCATTGTGCCATTTGAGACCAAGCGGGCTCGGCGTGTTATGCCCCATGAGAAGATGAATTTTAGAGGAGTCCAAGGCAAGATGTCTACTTTGCAAAGTATTCTATTCTTCATAGGTGATATTGACACTAGGGTCAATATCCTCGAAGTTGATCCACTGAATGGTGTCTTGTTTCCAGAGATGTTTCCATTTTTTGAATCCTTTGTTCCATAGCCTCTTAGCATTTTGAATGTTCTAAGATTCCACAATCCAGATGCCTTGAATACGAAACTAGATAGAGTCGTTTTGTCTGATACCGACCACCCACTTCCAATCTTCACTTATTCTTATGAAGCTTTTGATTATGTTCGAACTCTTCCAAAGGGAGCACACAAGATTCGAGCCTGTCGGGAAGATCGAGATCGGGGAAAACATAAGGGTCAGAATGTCAAGATTCTTTCAATTTAGGAATCCCATGAAAGTCAACGTGTTCTTGTTTCTAAAGAACAACTTGGCCCACGAGGCCTCCCCATTGCACCATGCGTTAATCATCCATTTTGCTACAAGTTTGTTAGCCATGCACCCAATGTTTAGAATGCAAAGGCCCCCATTATCTCTTTGGCTAGTGTAGATGGACCACTTGATTTTAGGCACCCCCTCCTGTTGTGGTCGCCCCTCCAAAGGAAGTTTCTACAGATACTCTCCAGTTTGGTTAGCTCTTGCTCTTTCGGTCTCCAACAAGAGAGCAAGTAAATGGTCGATGGTATGATGAACATGTTCCTAACCATTGCATGACCAATGAGATTCATTTGCATACCTCTCGAGTAGTCTAACTTGCTTTCGATTCTGGCCAGGACCCAATTCCACCACTGCTCCATCGAGATACCAAAACCCATGGGAATCCCAAGAAGCCAGAAAATTTGGCGCTTAGAAATGTTTTGATATCCATGTCAAAGAGAAGGTGAGGCTGGATCTTGACAATAGCTCTGAAAGTGGTCTTTGAGTGGTTGATTTTGGATCCAAAGGCCTCGCATAAAGTATCCATGCACCTCCAAAATGTCTCTAGGTTGGTACCATCATTAAGGACAAACACATTCATGTCATCAGCATATAGTCTCATGGTGAACTCGCCGTGGTCACGAGGCAATGGGAGGCCTTTGATGTTACCTGCTTCCACCTATTGTTCCACAAGCTGGCTAAGCTCTTCCGCGGCAATGGAAAAGAGAAGGGGAGCCAGCAGGCACACTTGTCTAATCAATCTTCTAAGTTTAATCACCTTCAAAAGTTAGCCATTTACATTAATTTGAGCCAATGTGTTTCCTGGAAGGGTCAAGATCATCTTGGTGAATTTCTGACTGCATCCGAGATCTTTAAGAGACTGCAAAATATAGTCCCATTCCAGCCGATCATAGGCTTTGTCAAAGTCGATCTTGATGAAAACCACATCTTGTCTTGACTCATTTGTGAAGTCGATACCTTCCCAAATATCAATGATGGCTTCCAATATAAACCTAGCTTTGATGAAACCTTTTTGTTCCGTGATTAACCACGTCTCAGATGGGTGGAAATTCTATTCGTTATGACTTTGGCAATAATCTTACATCCCGTTCTCAATTTTGTTCATTTGCCCTTTTTTGTGTATTAACTTGATCATGCCATTGTTGAGACAGGTAGGAAGCATGCCAAACTCGAGTGCTCCTTGTTAGACCAGATGAAGAGGGGTGGCAATCACCAACTTGAAGGGCTTGAAGAACTCATTAGTGAGCCCGTCCGACCCCAGGCTTTTACCACTATGGAGGGCATGGATGACTTCAATGATTTCTTCTTTGGAGATAGGGGCGTCAAGCAGGGAGTGAAGGTTGTGTGGGATTCTATGAGATGATACCCTAGATATGGCTACCATGGAGACCCATCTATGGTGGGAGAGAGGGGTTGAGATCCCCAAGAGCCTGACTCGTAAAGTGCTCTTCAATGATTTCAAGATTTTCTTCTTCCGTATTGCAAACACCACCATTTGGGTTTAGCAATAGGGGGATTGATTCTCTGTTCTCTTTCCTTTTAAGGATGCAACACATCTCTTTGGAGGGTTTGTTAGCTTTGTTAGCCCACCACTCCTTAAAGAATATTTGCAAATATTTCCTTTGTATTTGTTCCCCATACGTCAACAACGCTCTGATTCTATGTAGACCCTTCTGGGATTGAGCTTTTCCTTTGTTCACTTCCTTCTCAAGTCTCTAGATTCTATGATATAGAGCTTCTCTACGTGCCCACTAGACAGTCTCAAGCATCTTCTTGGTTCATAGCATGATCTGTCACGACTTTTCGACTATACATTACCAACTCTTGGCTAGGGATGAGCAAAAGGCGCACACCTCCTTCAACACTTTAGTGATTTCTTGATAGGCGGAGGGGAGAGAGAAGGAATTCGTTCAGGCATGAAACCAAGGAGCCTTACAGATTTTGGTGAGAGAATGGAAAGCGATAATGATCGGGTAGTGATCTGAGATGGCAATGTCACTGCGTTGCGAAGATGGAAGGGTGGCACCACTGATGAATAATTCTATGAGCAATATAGCTTCTATCTAGTCTAGCTTTCCTCAAATCATCGCCTGCTTGGAGATGCGACCACGAGAAGCCTTTCGAGTCTTTGAATTCGACCAGATCGAGGAGCAGTTTGCTTTTGTGCCAAATGTCCCTCTCACGACTGTTGATGACCCGGCCCTTGTTGTTCCATCTATCCACAAGGTCCTCCAACATGTTGAAGTCTCCGCAGATAAGTACATTGTAAGGGAGTGAATCAAAGAGGCCTAGATGTCTAGTCTCTCTAGCTCCACATTTGGGGCATACATAGAGACTAACATGAATCAAAATGGGGCACCAAAGGAAGGGGCAATCTATCGATGGCTCTGATCTTAGATGGATTTCTCAAGCTTTTCAAACTAGAATTGGTTTATACCAATTATTGTCCCACCAGAACCCAGGGGTGCAATGTCGAGAAGCAGACATGGGTCGGGGAGACCTATGTAAGACGTTGCTCAAGGTGTACTCCATCAATTTTGGTCTCTTGAATATAGATAAAATAAGGGTTTAGGCTAATGTCATGAAGCCATTGATCAATGATGGTTGCTCTTGAGGGTTCAGTCAGCCCCCTAGCATTTAATGAGATGATGGTCATTGTCGTATTTTACCCTCTTTGCGGGAAGGGATCTTATCCTTTTGCCTCTTGGATTCTTCTTTTCTTTTCGTTGGGAGGGGGCCTCGACTTAGTAACTTGTTTTTCGAGGGTAGCTCAAAAGGTTGTTTTCCCTTGCCGTAGGTCTCTTGTTGAAATGACCATAGGACAACATCCGAAATAGTCAAATCAATGATAGAACTTTCACTATCCATGTTGTCTTTAATACTAGTGGTAAAGCCGTCTTCTTTGTTTGTAGTGCAACCTTCCTAATTGGAATCTTTGTTGTTAGGGGACTCTAAGGCTTTGTTGCCGGTGTCCACCTCAAACTGTTTCCTATCTAGGTAGTCAAGCTCATTAATATCCTTTCCTAGAATGTGATACAAGTTGTTTGGGGGGCATCTCGAGTACGGTGTCTCTCTGGGATCACCCTAGGACTTCTTTTCCTTCTTCTTCTAACTTCCCTAAACCTCTTTGTGTCAATTTCTGGATTTTGGGAGCCCTTGACTTCCTCTTCATTCCCTAGTGGATTCAGGGTCCCATTGTTATCTAGGGCTTTGTGTTGGTGCATTTTACCCAAGCCTACATGCTTGATATTATTTGATTTATGTTCATTTGTAGTCATATAAGTAGTCATGTGAACACCTCTTGTAAAAGAGTACATTTTATCTCTTGTAATTGTGAAAAAGAAAAAAATGAAAAAGAATGGCTTACCTCATCCATGGATTATTTTTAGGTGGAGCCATTCGAATTTGAATTCAAAACTCCCTCCAAGAGCAACTATAAAAAGAGCAAGAAGGAAGAGGTGATTAGCAAGACATGTACGTGACCACTTCATGTCATTTTGTAGAGATTGAAGAGCTTACTCCATAGCTCTATCATTCTACTCTGTTTGTACAAATATTCATTGCAAATGTGGTTGTAATCATATGTGAATCTATACATTCATTAGTCTATACTTCTCTGTTTTGTTCTCTGCTATACTCACTCAGAGTCGTAACTTCAGAAGCTCAACATTTTTTAGAGTTTTAATGCGCGTTGATTCCTCTCTTTGTGTAGATTTTGCGCAACCTTTTTTAGAGTTTTAATGCGCGTTGATTCCTCTCTTTGTGTAGATTTTGCATACAAAATTTCATTTTCACAAGATTTATAGTTTGGGAGATATCTGCATTTTACTGCTCACTAGTCTATCTCTGTAGAGCCCCGAGAATGGCGGGCATGTTACTCATATTGATGAATCTTGTTCTCGATGCTCAATTTATCATTTGAAGTGTTTTAACTTGGATTAGCAAGCTACTAAGTCTTTTTTCTATGTCCAAAAGGAATGTTTCTAATTCTTACCAAGTTGAGAGCAGTGTTCATTTTTTCCAGCAGCTGTATGTTCAAAAATAGCAAGTTTTGGGAGCTAGTCTATCTTGAGTCAAACTTTTGAGATACATGTTCCAAAGTACTTTGCTGATATTTTGGTGGATTTAGGAAGCTCAGCCGGTGTAATAATCAGCTTTGAAGTCTTAGTTGGCTGGTGTGAAGCTGGTTGTAGCAGCACCAACTCATCTTCAGATTGCATCCACCATCTTTCTTCACAGTGGTATCAGAGCATAGTCAAGCAACATGGGAGATGGATTTCCATAAAAATTTGACAAATTATATCAAAACAACTACCCAGCATGGTCTCTAAGGATGGAGGCTTACCTTCAAGGGAGGAATCTATATGGATTCATATTTGGAGATGAAGCAATGCCAACCATGAGGAAAGGGCAACCATCACATGAAGAAGTGGAAAGACTTTCAAATTGGTGTTCAAAGGATGCACTTGGAAGGTGCTATATTCTAAACTCAATCTCTGGTTTCGTTTTAGCTCATGTCAAGGGATGCAATACATCAAGAGAGACCTGGAGTGCACTTGCTTCTTTCTTCTCCTCCAACACTCGAGCAAGGAAGAACCAATTGTGGATGGAGTTCACAACAATGAAGAAAACCCCGAAGCAAAGTTTGACTGATTATGTCACAAAGATGAAGGAGATTTCCGACCAACTTGGAAACATTGCAGAGGTGATTGAAGAGGAGAAAATCGTTAGACAAATCATAAATGGAATCAAAGTAGATGACAAGTGGGAGTCATTCACAATAGCCATGGATTTGTACATGGATATGCATGTACCCAACCTCAACACACTAATGGGCCAACTCTTCACTCATGAAGCAAAGATTATCAAAGGTGGTGAGTCCTCAAGAGGTAATCAAACTTGTGCCTTATATTCGGATAAAGCTAAGGTCAAGGACAATTCAAAGAATAAGAAGAATGAAGATGAAGGTAGCTCTTTCCAAGCAAACTGTGCAGGTAGAGGAAGAGGTAGAGGAAGAGGCAGAGGTGGAAAGCAAGGCAGGGGGAGATTCCAATCATCTCAACCTTGCAATATATGTGGCTTATCTAATCAGACTACTGAAGAATATTTTAGGAACCCAAGGAACTAAAGAGGAAGAGGATTCAATAGAGGTGGCTATGGATGAAATAGAGGCAGATACAATGGAGGCTACAACAACTACAACAGTAGCAATTAGAGCAAAAACAACTATCAAAGTGGCCATAGAGGAAGAAGAGATTACAATAATTATGTAGAGGACCAAAGTCAAGAAAATTCATTATTGATTATGAATCTATTAGTGAAGAAGGGTAAGGATGATGATCACATCTTTTACATTGATTCGGAATGCTCGAACTATGTAGCAGAAAATGTGGCTTTACTTTCTGATTTGAAAGATCCTCAGAACAAACATGAAGTGAAAACAAGAGATGAAACAAAGCACTCAGTGGAGAAGTAGGTAATGGTAAGACATCATATGGGAATATGAACCTCTTAAGCAAAGTCTTGTATGTCCCTAAAATTGACAGATTGTTGAAAAAGGATTGTAGGTTAGATTCAATAGATTTGGAGCATATGTTGAAGACCCAAGGCAAGACTTTAGAAGGATTGCCAAAGGAGAAAAGACAGGAAGGCTTTTCACTTTTGAATTGGAAGATACAATGAACATAGCTTTGTTTAGCTATGGATCTCAAACTCTCACAAAGTTGGAGATATGGCACAAAAGGCTTGCTCACATTGGTGAGAGGACGCTCAAAAAAATTTACAGGGACCAAAGTCTACTTGGTTTGCCTAATATCACAAGGCAACACATGATTTATAAGTGTGAAGCTTGTCAGCTCAGCAAGGCTCATAGAAAACGTTTGATGAAGGGATATGTGTATCAAAATCCTTTGGATCTAGTGCACATGGATGTGTGGGGTCCAAGTAAGGAGCCATCTTTATCAGGCTCAAGATATTATGTCTTTTATAGATGATTGTAGCAGGTGGACCATTCTGTTTTTCATGAAGCATAAGGATGAAGTGTTTAATTGCTTTAAGAAGTATGTTGCTCTTGTTGAAAACCAAATAGGCAGGACTTTGAAGAGACTCAGATCAGATGGTGGATGAGAATACTTCTCTTCTGAGTTTGATGCATACTTGCATGAAAGAGGCATTAAAAGGGAAGTCACTACAAGGTATACACCCGAACTCAATGGTGTAGCAGAGAGGAGAAACAGAGCTATAGTTGAAGCTGCAAGGTCCATGCTCAATGAAAAGGGATCGCCAAACTACCTATGGGCAGAGGGTGTGTCTACATCCACATATCTCATAAATAGACTTCCATCTAAGACACTACATGGAACCACTCCATATGAAGTGTGGAATGGAAGAAGATCTAGTCTAGAGCATTGTAAAATCTTTGGATGCTTAGCCTATGCTCACATTCCTTCTCAAGTAAGAGGGAAATTGGATCCAAGGCAGAGAAGTGCATATTTATTGGTTATGATCAAAACCAAAAAGGATATAGATAGTACAATCCAACAAATAAAGGATTTTTTGTGAGTAGAGATGTATTTTTTTATGAAAACAAATCATGGTTTGATGATGACAGGAAAGTGAAGCTTCCTTATGACTTGGATGAAGATTTTCCATCACTTCAACCAAAGGAGCAAAAGCAAATTGGATAAAGTGATTCGGAGATTGACCTAGAAGACTTGGAAAGACTAAATCTATGGAAGAACAAAGGTAAAGAAAATATGCAGGATGCTACATATGGATGTGAGAGCTCACATCAACCACTTAGAAGGTCTTCAAGAAGAAAAAACCACAGAGGTTTGGTTATGATACTTCTTTGGTCACCAAGCAATCAATGTACATTGCAAAGGATTGAACCAATGAAGAACCTACCACGTTCAAAGAAGCACAAAGCAAGAAAGCTTGGAAAGATGCAATGGATGAAGAAATGGAAGCCTTGAAGGAGAATGACACTTAGGAGCTTGGACCTAAAAAGCCATCTATGAAGGTAATTGGATCTCGATGGATATAGAAAATCAAGAGGAATCTAGATGGAAGTATAAATAGACACAAAGCAAGGTTATTTGCTCAAGGGTCTGGTCAAACGCACGATATTGATTATGAGGATACTTTCTCTTCTGTTGCAAAAATGCCTACAATTAGGGTTATCATTAGTCTTGCTGCATCTAGAAATTGGAAGCTCTATCAACTTGATGTAAAGAATTCTTTCTTGGATGGATGGATTTCTGAGGAAGTGTATATGGCATAACCTCCAGGATATGAGGATGCACATCATCCTAACTATGTATGCAAATTAAAGAAAGCCTTGTATGGACTGAAGCAAGCTCCAAGAGCTTGGAATTTGAGATTGGTGACTTATTTGCAGGACCAAGGATTCAAAGCTAGCAAGGCGGATACCTCTTTCTTCATAAAGAGGAATGGATCTGAAGTGATCTATTTATGTGTGTATGTTGATGATATTAATATCAGAGGCAATGATCTTGAAGGAATCAAATAGGTAAAGACTCAAATGAAGGAGGACTTCAAAATAAGTGACCTCAAACCACTCACTTATTTTCTTGGATTGGAGTTAATCTACACACATTCAGGTATATACATAACACAAAGGAAGTATGTGCATGACATGCTGGTCAAGTTCAAGATGGAAAATACCAAGTGTGTAGATACACCTATGGAGCAAAATCCTAAGCTTAGTGCTTATGAAGGAGAGCCAATTGAAGACATCACAAGCTATCAAAGCTTGGTTGGAAGTTTGAACTATGCAACACTCACAAGGGTGGATATATGCTATAGTGTTAGAATATTGAGTCAGTTTATGCATAAGCGGAGAAGACCACATATGGAAGCAGTCAAGAGAGTCCTCAAGTACCTAAAGGGGACCTTGAATTAAAGTTTGTTTCATTCATTTACTGCAGATATTGAGCTAAAGGTCCAATCAGATGCAGATTGGGCCGGATCTAGAGATGATAGAAGAAGCACATCCGGGTATGTATCATTTGTACGTTCAAAGATCATTTCTTGGCCATCCAAGAAGCAACCAACCATGGCATTATCTTCTACTAAAGCTGAATATAGAGGTTTGGCTAATGCAACTCAAGAAATCATGTGGTTAAAGTCTTTCTACATAGATCTTGGACTTCATTCTTCAACACCTCACATTTTTTGTGACAACACAAGCTCACTACATCTTGCATCTAATCAAGTATACCTTGCTAGAACCAAGTATATTAAAGTCCAGTAAAATTATGTAAGGGAGAAGCTAATGAGCAAGGATATTCAACTATCCTATGTCTCCATAGATATGCAATGTGCAGACATGTTGACTAAAGCTCTTGATGGTACAAAGCTAAGCAGATTCAAGTTGATGATTGGCTTGCAGGAAGTCAAGGACAATTGAGGATATATTTGGAGGCCAAGCATGTTAGGATTGAGGGGGAGCTGTTGGTGCATTTTACCCAAGCCTACATGCTTCATATTATTTGATTTATGTTCATTTGTAGTCATATAAGTAGTCATGTGAACACCTCTTGTAAAAGAGTACATTTTAGCTCTTGTAATCGTGAAAAAGAAAAAAGAAAAAGAATGGCTTACCTCATCCATGATGTAAAAAGAAAACTCGTGGCTCTAACTACTTAAAACCACGAATTAGTGAGCTGAGGGAATATTTGCTAACTTTGGGGATCACTTTTAGGTGGAGCCATTCGAATTCGAATTCAAAACTCCCTCCAAGAGTAGCTATAAAAAGAGCAAGAAGGAAGAGGTGATTAGCAAGCCTTGTACGTGACCAGTTCATGTCATTTTGTAGAGATTGAAGAGCTTACTCCATAGCTCTATCATTCTACTCCCATTTTGCAAATATTCATTTCCAATGTGGTTGTAATCATATGTGAATCTATACATTCATTAGTCTCTACTTCTCTATTTTGTTCTCTGCTATACTCACTCAGAGCAGTAACTTCAAAAGCTCATATCTCGAGCTCTACTCAAGATTTTTGAGAGTTTTAATGTGCATTGAATTGTTCTCTCTGTCTAGTGTTTGCATACGAAATTTCATTGTCATTGGATTTATAACTTGGGAGATATCTGCATTTTACTACTCATTCATCTATCTCTGTAGAGCCCTGAGAATGGCGGGCATGTTTGTGATATCTCGTTCTCAGTGCTCACTTTATCATTTGAAGTGTTTTAACTTGAATTAGCAAGCTACTTAAGTCCACTTGCTATGTCCAAAAGTAATTTTTCTAATTCCTACCAAGTTGAGAGCACTGTTTATTTTTTCCAACAGGTGTATGTTCAAATATAGCAATTTTTGGGAGCTAGTCATTTCGCAGCTAATTTGTCTTCACTCAAACTTTTGAGATACATGTTAGAAAGTACTTAGATGATATTTTGGTGGATTCAGGAATCTCAAAGGATCTACTAATCAACTTTGAA
Organism: Ceratopteris richardii; assembly: GCA_020310875.1. Classification (NCBI taxonomy): domain Eukaryota; kingdom Viridiplantae; phylum Streptophyta; class Polypodiopsida; order Polypodiales; family Pteridaceae; genus Ceratopteris; species Ceratopteris richardii. The sequence continues at coordinate 41,454,890 of CM035418.1, forward strand.
GTCTTAGTTTCCTGGTGTGAAGCTTGTTGTAGCACCAACTTATCTTCGGATTGCATCCACCATCTCTGTTCACACTTTTTTGGGTGCTTCTTGAATTTGTTTGCTTTTTTGTGTTAGCACGCACTCTTTGATCCCATGGCCTTGTTGGACGCAATGAAAACATGCATTAGGTAGATTTTTGTAATTGACATCTTGGACCTCCCCTTTGCCCAAGTCCACTTTGATCTTTGAAGGAAGCGGCGTGCTGAGGTCATCCTCCACACAGATTTGAGGGTGCCATCGAGCATTGAAGGAGTGCCTTGCACCTTCATAAATGAAGCGGCCAACATCCTCCCGCAAAGCCAAAGGCTTGCTTATTGGAGAAATGATGTCCCACATGAAGTCGTACAAGACGCAAGGCACATTAGTAAGCTCAACCCAGAGAGGGTGTCGGAGAGATTTTGATTTTTCGGGATGAAATCGGGGGACCATCTAAACAAACACATGGTCACCTACCCAAGTGGCCAGGTTCTGACACTCAGGGCTTGTATCTTGGTTCTCAAAGACTAGCAACATATGACTCGCTGGTAGGAGCTGGCACTTGCTAACAATCAAACCATGAGGGAACCACTCCTTTTGAAGCCACTGGTGCACAGTTTCGAGTGGCGGCCCAAGGCCAAACACTTTTCCAATGACACAAACTTTCTTGAGCTCTTCTTGCTTTGACAGGGTTGCAGTTCTACTAAGAGAGACCAAGGAAGGTTCAACACCCTCGAAGGCGCCACGAGCGACACAGGATCCCCCCTCTTGAAAAGGAGCGAGGTCACCAATCACGCCTTGGGTCGGGGCAAGGTTTCTTATCACAAGGGATGGGTCCACAGAAGCCATGCCAAGGACCCTAATGGACACCAAAGTACACGTTTGAATTTTTATTCTTCTTTTCTTGCGCATATGAACCAACAATGTCTCAGACGAGGAAGCTAGCAATACTTCTTTTTGTTGTGTGTATGAACCTTTAAAGCCATGAACCTTCAATTCTTCTTTTTGTTGTGCGAATGAGCCTCCAAAGCTCTGATGGCTGAGCTAAAGAGAAAGATGAAACAAAGCACTCCCAAATATCTGCAGCAAATGTGCTTATTGGCAGACCATCGCATAGAACGAAGTTAACCCATCGCGATGCAACAAGGATCTTTCATAATTACCTGTAGATGCCTCATTAACTCAGGTCTAAATTCTTTGAAGAAATTTTGTGTGCACTTTGAGATCTTGACGACAACAAAAACTTTAGTTAAACTTTGTTGTAGAGCAAAGAGGCACAAAAGAGGAGCCCCAAATTTTTCAAAACTAATAGGCATATTTTTCTTCTTCAAAGTCTTAGGAAATTCCGGCAAGCTATGTAAATGCACTAGAGGAGTCCTCTAGATGCATAATCCCAAATCGTTGTAATATATTCCTTATAAAATAGTACGAGAATAGAGATTAGTCAATAAAGTGCCCTTCACTTGTGTGAAAGGACCATTTTTAGGGCACATGTATATAAGTCACTTGGTGACCCTTTGTAAGGAAGTTTTGCCATTGTGAAGAAGGAGAGCTTCAGAATTTTGAATTCGCTTTTTTCTTGCAGATTTTCATCTTCTCTTTGATCTTGTATGTGTGTGTGTAGCTTGGAATTTGTGTGTAAGGCTGTTATTTACCCCATCCCCTTGTCTTTGAGTTGTTGTTGTGTGTGTGCGAGCAAGTAGGAGTGGTGAAGTGAGTGTGGAAGCTTCCCACCATTCAGTATTTTTGTCATAACTTGAAGCACAGTTCTCAAAATCGAGTGAAACCACCTTCAATAGAAGCGTCTCCTTAAGAGCTTCGAAATGAACCCCCTATCGGCCATATTCGGAGTTCTGAGCTGGGAGAAATCCTTGATTTAGTGAAAACTATTGTAAGTGGTATCGTGCCAAGCACTTTTAGTAGTTAATTGAGTTAGTGAGGTAGGTTAGTTTTTTCTCATGCATGCTAGCTGAACCACTTCATTTTCCATCACGTGTGTACACGTCCTCATACGTTTGGTTAGGTCAGTTTGTCGGATTGACAATTAAGCGTGTGTCAATTCCCCACTATATGCACTTGTGTGGAAAAGGAGATTTAGTCTCTTTGGCACAAGTCCCTAAGGCTTTGTGACTTAGGTACACACATTTTTGGTGCCGTTGCTGGGGAGCACAATCGACCAAGGTGCCTTCGTGATGGTTATAGCTCTAGAGTGATGAAATCGTACTTGTAGGAGTGAATTCGTTCAGTGGCAAGTAGTCCGATGCTTCAACACTTGTTACTTCACATCCCGGAGCTGTGCGTAATGAGTTTTTAGGTTTAGGGTTTGGAGAGAGAGAGAGGAGAAAGAGTTAGGGTTAGGCTAGGAAGAGAAGGGGAGTAGGAGTAAGTCAAAATTATCAAGAACAAATCCTAAAAATTTTCCGAATTAGTGTGGTGTAGGCTTTAGTCACCAAGAACTATAAAAACCAAAAATAGAAGTTCATTTGATACTTGCTTCCGGTGTGGTATCGTATGAGAGCAGCAACCGGTACGGTCAGTTTTGGTATCATGCAAATAGAGCCCCCACACTTACCTAGTCAGCTCAAGGCCTAAGCATAACCACCTCAAGGTAAGCTACATGCAAGTATTAATCTCAAAAACTTTGAAAAATTGCACTCACACGTGATTAAAGGCTCGAACGGTATCGCGGGGTGGGATGAGTAATTTGAGGAGTTCTATTTGTGAAAGAGAAGTCTAGGAGTGAAGAGGGGTGATAGAAGAACCAGGGGACTGTGCCAAGAGGACCTTGTTATAGATGCGGAGGAGACCATTTTATCAGAGAATGCACTCGGCCTTACCACCCATCACCTCTTAGGACTAGGAAAGGATGTTGTAGTGATTGTGGAAAGGAACATCTCTTCCGAGATTGCCCAAAAAAATCCCAACAAAGCTCAAGGCACCACACCTATTAATGTAATCAAAGTGATAGAAACAACAGGGACTGACAAGGAATACACCGTACCATTAAAGGCCATTACACGAGCACAAACAACGGAACAAAAAGGAAAAAAACCGGACCTTGAACAAGAAAAGAGTAAAACCTTAGACCCCAAAGTTCAAATAGCGGAAGATTCAGAAGACCCTCGTGAGAGTGCTCAAGCAATGAAAAGCCAAAAGTGGAAGGAAAGAAGAGAAAAGCTCCGGGCAAAATGGACGAAGAACAAAAATCAGGAAAAAAAGAAGCATACACGAAGCAATAAGAAGCCTAAAGAACCAGAGATTTGGGAAGAAGTTCCCATTCCACCACCTATCTCAGAGTCAGAAAAGCCAGGATCAATTCTAGCTGACCCAAAATCGAATGATTTGGACATGTGGTTGAAAGCATACCAAGCTAGAATTAAGAGTGGACAGAATGAGGAGCAACATGAAAAGCTTTACCCACTAGGAGAGTTAGAAAAGGAGAGGCTTGCGATATATAGAAAACTCATAGAGGTAGCACAAGCAACCCTAGAAAAGACTATCATGGCCCTCCCCGAGACAAGGATAGCGGAGGATCAATACAAGGATTGTGTTAAAGCCAGGGACAAGGAACCGAAAGAGAAGCATGATAAATGTGAGCTAGTGAAAACACAAGACCAACCTATGTCAACAGTGACGGATTTAGAAGCTGACTGGCCAAAAGAATTGTGGAATAGGATCCGAGAAGAACAATGGAAAAGGAATGGAGTGGCTAAAACTCCTTTTGAGGAATTACATGTGGAAGTTTATCAACCAAATCCCAACATGGAAGAAGTATACGAGGAAGTATCGAGACTAGACTGAAATAGGGAAGAAGCTCAGAGCATTTCGACCCTACCTAATTACATGGGAGAATATGAAAAAGAGTCCATGATCTTCCGAGTGCCTACAGTACGAGGAAAAGGAAAAGGAAACTCAGATAAGAATTCTCACAATCTAACAGAACTTAGAAAAACAAAAGAACAATGTCAATTGACTATGGAATAACTACTTTGTGTTAAACCGCAATTATGGAAACAATTAGCAAGTCAACTGGAGTTAGGGTAGGAGAAGAACGAAAAGGAAAGCAAGGGAAATGAAAATCCTCCTAAGGTACAAATCCCTGTGGACAAGGTTGGAGAATTTAGTGAAGGAGATGAAGGTAACACATGTCGACCTGTCACTTACAATGGCTATATGACCAAAGCCATACTAGACAGAGGAGCAGGAGTAGGTATTGCTACCAAAGAAATTTAGGAGAAATGGGGAAAGCCTACCTTATGACCCACTCGCATGAAACTTCAGTTAGCAGATGGTCATGTTGAAGGGGAATCAAGGAAAAAGAGAAGAAGAAGAACGAATTAGAGAGGACGCACGACAAGAAGCCTTAGAGCGTACCAAGAAACGAAAAGAGTGGATAAAGCAAAGCGATCAGCGGTATCTACAAGGGGGAGAGCCTATTCCCATGGCTAATTACCAGATTCATAGGTCCGACACAACCAATGTCAGCATGTCCCAACCTTACTTAAACCTAGGAATTGGAATGATGGAGTACCAACTGATAGATGCCTTGATAGATTCAGGAGCAGCACTCAGTTACATACGAAGTATTGTCATCAAGAATCTTCAAACGATTATGACACCCACGAGAGCACACATGATGGGTGTGGGGGTTCAAGTAATAACATGCATTGGAGAAGCTATAGTATCATTCCACCTAGGAAATTCAACTATGGAACAACGAGTTCTAGTGTGTAGAGATGAGGATCTAATAGAAAACTTAATCCTAGGACAAGACTGCGTCATTGATAATGAGGTGAGTATCCACCTAGCTCAAGGCTACATTTCAGCCAAAATAAGGCACAAGGAAATCTTTAGTCTATTAGGAGAAAAACCATCTCATAGACCGAACATCATCAACAGTGTTACGTAAAGTATGGAAGAACAGGTAGCACATGATGCCAGCACAATTAAATCAGAAGCAGGTCTTATAGAAGAAGGGAATTCAAAACCAATGTATCCAAAGAGAAAGTAGATTCATCATGCGTGAATGATGAATGAAAGGAAAACGAGGAAGACAATACTCTTAAAGACTTCTATGAAAAACAGCCATCAGCGGCCTGGAAATCCACCATCAGCGGCCTGGAAATACATCAAAATCATGGATACGGATCACCAGTTCCCTATGATGTCCAAAAATTTCAAAGTAGTACATGAGCTCACATCGACAATAGACATCATGAAAAAAGCTGGAATTCACAACTACTTTGAAGTACCTATATACAAGCCAGATTTCCAGCGTGGCACTCAAGTAATGAATACTCTACAGCCTGCCTTGCATGACCCATTGGTGCCGGAGGCTAGAGTCATGGATGCAGTTGGTGAATGGGTCATAATTCAATTTACACACGAATTAATTAAGGAAGCTTTTGGATGGGAGAAGGATGGGACTACAGTTTTAAAAGAGAAAGTCAAGAAGCCAAGATGCAAACATTCAATGACATCAATCATATTGATATTGAAGATGAAGTGAGGCTTATCCATTAGCATTTTTGCTTTCCAAACATGCACAGGTATACGGCTCCACAAAAGGTCGTAGTATAAATGCTGTCACAACACTATTAAACAAATCGGAAATCAAGTCAACATGACTCCTTATATTCAAGAGAGGCTATTTGAGGCACAGAAGCAATGGAATCACAAGAAATTTCTGAACGGCAGTGTGGCTTTAACCATATTGATATATCATGCATTGGGTATTAGGGAGCATTTGTGAGAAATGCCATCATCAGATGCCATGGCCAAATACGCAAAAGTCGCTACACTCTCGAGAAAGAAAAAAGGGGTCAAGATCATTGAGGAGGCAGAAACTAGCTTCCAACCTAAAATGAGAGGTACAAAAAGACTAAGAGAAATGATGCAAGCAGAAGGAGAAGTTCTAGCCACCAAAAGGACACATGTGCTTCCAAGGAAAAGACTTGAAGACCATCGACCGATTACGGAAGAGGAATTGACAAGAGCCCTGGAAGACAGACATCAATATACCAAAGGTCAAGTAAATCTATCAGTGCAAGGGCACCATTACCAGCAAGCCCATCATGATATGGAACAAAAAAAGAGGTTGACCAAGGTGCATAGATACAGGGAATTAGGGTTAGTAAATTCAAGCTCATCTTTAGATGCACAAGAAGAACCGGATAACTCCTTGATGAATGTGGACATTCAAAGTGAGTCCAAGGATGATGGAAAATGGGAGGAGTTAAATGAAGTGAACAAGAGTGTGGAAGAAGAAGGTAAAAAGGTAAGTCAACCGCCCATCAGCCCTAGCGAAGACAAGGCAGGAAAGGAGGCCTCCCAAGAAAGAGTACATGTCATCAAATTAATGAAACATCTAATATTCAAACCCAAGAGAGTAGGCTTGCAGGAGAGGGATCATTCAAAAATTCCAAAGAAGAACCAGAAGATACTACGGTGGAAGAGTCAAAACCCATCACACCAATAAGGGTAGTGGCAGAACCCTCCCCTATGGATGTTACATTTCAAGGGAGTGCCACGAAGGTCGTTAATAAAGATGATGGAAACAAAGAACAACAAGTACAACTTTGGTTGCAATTCGATGCTAGGCATCGAATTTTTATTTTTAGACAGCAAAATTTACTAAAACAGGTAAAATTTTCAGTTTTGGAAGGTCATACAGGGTCATCTTGTGAGGGTCATAACTTGAGTTCTAGAGATCCGTTTCATGCATATCATAGCTTGTTGGAAAGCTCTACTCTTTTTAGCCTATAAAAGATCTTGGAGAAATAATACTTGCGCTAAGAGATATAAGCAAAATACTGAAGGTATGTCATTTCAGTGACTAGAAAAATCGGAAGAAGCAAAGTTCTTGGTTTCGGCTATCATTTCTCAAAGTTTTGAGTGGCAATGAGTTAATGGTGACCATATAGGTGTTCTAGTGTCACATTAATTCATTTCTTGTGGTGTTTCATACATCAACAAGTGGTATTAGAGCATAAAGGTCCTAGAGAGCAAAATGCGACAAAGGTACGAGAAGTTTTATAAAGTTTTCCATTAAAGTTTGAAAGGTGAAGCATTTGAAGGCACAAGGCATCAAAAGATTACTTCAAAAGTATCTTCATACACAAAGAACTCCAAAAGGTATTATCCTTTATCCTTTAAGCTCACAGGTTGCAGCAAAAGGGAAGGAGTATGGCAGATCATATCTCCATTGACAAACTGGACAGAGATAATTACCCCGCATGGGTAATGAGAATGGAAGCCTTACTTATGAGTAAGGATCTCATGATATATGTTACAGGTGAAGAAGAGAAGCCGGTATTTGAAGATGAAAGCCGACCAAAGAAAGAAGAACTAGATGCTTTAAAGCATTGGCAGAAGAAGGATGCAAGTGCAAAAGCCTACATCTACAATACAATCTCTGATCATTTGCTACCACATCAGAGGATTGGAATCATCTGAAGATATATGGAATGCATTGGAGTATCATTTCCAAAGCACTACTAAAGCAAGGAAAGCAAGTCTATGGTCAGAGTTTACAACATTCAAGAAGAAGCCAAGTCAAAGTATTAGTGATTATGTCACTAAGATGAAGGATCTAGCAGATAGTCTTGGATCCATAGATGAAGATGTTGAAGATCACAGATTGATTGCTCAACTACTTGCAGGATTGAGAGGGGATGAAAGGTGGAAACCTTTTGTCTTATGAACAGAACTTTCATTAAATCATTATGTTCCAGATTTGAATCAATTACCTGGTTTGATGCTCACATATGAGCAAGACTTGAAGGGAGATGGAGATAAAGGACAAAGTTCTGCAATGTACATGAAGAACAAGAAGAAAGGAGATAAAGGTAAATCAAAGGATGAAGAAGAGTCAACTTCTCAAGTTTATTTTGCAAGAGGTAGAGGCACAGGCAGAGGAAGAGCAAGAGGTTTTGGAAGAGGAAGAGGTAATCAAAATAGCAACAAAAAGGCTTGCTGGATCTGTGGATTGAGTAATCATTTGGCTCATGATTGTTGGCACAACCAACAAGGATCAAACCAAAATCAAAACAACAATAGCAGAGGCCGAGGTGGAAGATATCAAAGTAATTTTCAAAGAGGTAGACAAAGTCAAAGAGCAAGCTATGGTAGAGGTGGATGAAGAAGTTGGGGACAGAATCAATCCTACAACACCACCTACTACAACTATGCAAATGGCACACAGAATGAAGGTCATACATCATTGATGATGAATTCAATCAGCACATCAGATAAAGAAGATCTAAAGGATTTTACATTGACTCTGGATGTTCTAATCATCTATCAGGAAACATAAGAATTGATGTCAGAATTGGAAAAAGGCATTTCTAGTCATAGTGTTCAAACAGGTGATAATACAAGACATAGTGTACATTCAATTGGAAAAGTGAAATGCAAGAGTGGAGTAGATTTGCTAACCAATGTTTTGTATGTTCCCACAATACCTAAAAACTTGATTAGTGTGGGACAGATAGTTGAAAAAGGTTTTCAAGTCAGGTTTACAAATGAAGGCGTATTTGTTGAAGATCCAGATAATGGATATAATCAGATTGTCTCTGGTAAGAAAGAAGGTAGACTCTTTACTTTAAGAGTACAAGGGAACATTGGTCAAGCTTTGCTTACACATGGTGAAGGAGTGATTACAGAACTTGATCTCTGGCATAAGAGATTAGGTCATTTCAATGAAAGAGGAATTAAAGCTATGGTTGCTAATCAGTCTGTACTAGGATTACCAAATGTGTAGAGTCAACATATGGTTTATAAATGTGAAGCATGTCAAATGGGTAAAGCACACAGGTTACCATTTCAGAAGAAAGGATTCAAACATGATGGAGTACTAGAGCTCATTCATACAGATGTATGGGGACCAACAAAAGAAGGATCTATCAGTGGCTCAAGGTACTATGTTCTTTTTATTGATGATGCTACAAGATGGATAACATTATATGTTTTGAAGGAAAGATCAGAAGTATTTGGAGCCTTCAAGCATTTTTCATGCATATGCAGAGAGAGTCATAGGTCAAAAGCTTAAGAGACTGAGGTCTCATGGAGGGGGAGAATACTTCTCCCAAGAGTTCAATGATTATCTTTGGAATGCAGGTATTAAGAGAGAAATAACTTGCAGGTATACATCACAACAAAATGGTGTAGCAGAAAGAAGGAACAGGACTCTAGTTGAGTTTGCTACAGCAATGCTGAAGGAGAAGAATTGTCCAATTTATCTTTGGGTTGAGGCTGTAAATACAGCTACATATCTTGTGAATAGATTACCATGTGCATCTCTAAATGGAATGACTCCATATGAAGCTTGGTGGGGTAAGAAACCAACACTAGATCATTGTAGAGTGTTTGGATCAATTTCATATGCTTATGTGCCATCACAACTAAGACATAAACTTGAACCAAAGGCAGAAAAATATGTGTTCATTGGTTATGATGGAAAGCAGATGGGTTACAGGTTGTGGAATCCTCTAACAAAACAATTTCTTGTTTCTAGAGATATTACATTTGATGAACAGAAAAGTTGGTATGCAAATCAAAGTCATACAACTAAATAATTTGAAGAAGAGGTAAGAAGATGTGAGAAAGGAAAATCAATTGTGCAGGTGAATAGAGATGAAGACTATATGCAAGTAAGTACATCCAGAAGTGGATTAGCAAGAAGAAATGAAGAAGCTCCTATATTTGATGAAGAGGTGTATCCAGACACATATGAAGAATGTGAACCAAGAAGGTCAAGCAGGACAAGACGACAACCGGAAAGGTATTCTTATGATACTTCTTACATAACTCAGAAGAACTATGCATATATGGTCAAAGATGTTGAAGAACCCCAGAATTATGATGAAGCTAAAGGTAAGAAGCAATGGGAAGAAGCAATGAAGGAAGAGTTCAATGCACTAGAGGAGAACAAGACATGGGAACTTGTTCCTAAACCAAATGGTAAGAAAGTAATTGGAAATAAATGGGTTTATAAAGTGAAGAAGCTTGCAGATGGAAGTATAGCCAGATACAAAGCTAGACTGGTGGTGAAAAGCTATGCCCAAACCTATGGCATAGATTATGATGAGACATTCAGTCCTGTAGCTAAATGTCAACTATAAGAACAATCATTGCTATTGCAGCTTCAAAAGGATGGACTCTAAGTCAATTGGATATAAAGAATGCATTCTTGAATGGATACATATCAGATGAGGTATACATGGAACAACCTCAAGGGTTTATAGATTCCAGGTATCCAAATTTTGTTTGCAGGTTGAGAAGAGCATTGTATGGATTGAAGCAAGCTCCCAGAGCATGGAGCTATAGACTAGTGAAGTATCTCAATGATCTTGGATATAAAAGTTCAAAAGCAGATCCAAGTCTACTCATCAAAAGAACAGAGGAAGGTACAATCTACATTTATATTTATGTAGATGACATTATAATCACAGGTACTTCAGATGAAGGAATCAAGGAGGTAAAGAGATTACTTGAAAAAGAATTTAAGATCAGTGATCTAGAAAAGTTATCATACTTTCTTGGTATGGAAGTCACCTATACAAATCATGGCATATTTGTGTCACAAGAAAGGTATCTTCTGAATCTATTGAAGAAGTTTGATATGGAAAATTGTAGAGAAGCTTCAACTCCACTTGAAGTTAATCACAAACTCAGTAAATATGATGGTGCAGAATACAAAGATATGAGGAAGTATCAATCTCTTGTGGGTAGTTTGATTTATGCTACACTAACAAGACCTCATCTTAGTTATGCAGTGGGAGTTTTGTCACAATTCATGCATTGTCCAAAGGACCCACTTTGGATTGCAGGTCAAAGAGTTCTCAGATATATCAAAGGAACTATAAAGGAAGGATTATATTATCCTTTTACATCAGATTTGAAGTTGAGAGCCTATAGTGACTCAGACTGGGCAGGTAATCAGGATGTCAGAAGATCAACTCATGGTTACATGATATACATTGGTGATAAGCTTGTAAGTTGGTGTTCAAAGAAACAACATACAGTAGCGTTATCATCAACTGAAGTTGAGTACAAAGGACTTGTGGAAGCAGCTAAGGAGGTCATATGGATGCAGACATTATTCAAAAGCTTGGGCATTGATCAAGGTACACCTACAAAACACGGAGATAATATGAGTTCACTTTATCTTGCAGCAAATCCAGTTTTTCATGCAAGGACAAAGCACATAGAGATACAGTATCATTTTCTTAGAGAAAAGGTAATGGAGAAGGAGATTGAAGTGGAGTACATTTCTACTAAAGATCAGTTAGTAGACATAATGACAAAGAGCTTGGATGGTGTGAAGACTAGCAGATTCAAAAGCATGGCAGAAGTAAAAGAAAAGAAGATGATATGAAGAAATAGGGAATGTCAATTAGTGATTGAGGGGGAGCTGTTGGAGAAACACTCACTAATTGGACATATATTTGAAGGTCAAAGCTTTAGAAGAAAACCACATGCCTATGTGAAGGGACAAATTCACAAGTGTATTATACTTGTAAAGATAGTTCACTTTAGTTCTAGAAGTTTTCTAAAAAGTCACAGGAATGAGAAAATCTATATAAGTTAGTTTGTATTAATTGACGCGGTGAGAGAAGAGAGGGAAGACAATGAGAGAGTGAGTTAGAACTCATTTTGTATGACTGAGTATAGTCGATCTTCTCTTAGCGAGAAAGCACTTGTAAGCTACTAAGTTTTCATAGTTATGACAAGAACTAGTTAAAGTTCTGTGTATAAGTCTTCTTCTTCCATCTCCACTGTTTGTCTTCTGTGTAATGTTTTGAAGAATTGAAGTTTTTCAAGCAAGTCGACGTCTGGCATCGAATGTATGTTGAAAGGTTGAGTTTTATGCGGGAAGTAGATGCCTGGCATCGAATCCTAGCTGATAAGTCCTTATCTTCATATCTGACTTTTATCTACTGATGAAACTTCTTAAAATCATGAGGTTTGTGGAGCAACTCGATGCCTGGCATTGAGTTTCAGCATAAAGTCCATGCTCGGCATCGAGTTCCTACATACAAGTGGTCTTCTTCATGTGTGTGTTCAAGAGGCTATTTTTGGTGCGGAAAAAGAGGCTAAAAAAGCTCAAAGTCGATGCCCGGCATCGACTTTGGTTGCAATTTGATGATAGGCATCGAAATTTTATTTTTAGACAACGAAATTTACTAAAACAGGTAAAATTTCCAGTTTTGGAAGGTCATACAGGGTCATCTTGTGAGGGCCATAACTTGAGTTCTAGAGATCCGTTTCATGCATATGATAGCTTGTTGGAAAGCTCTACTCTTCTAGTTTTAGCTTGTAAAAGATCGTGGAGAAATAATACTTGAGTTAAGAGAAAATAGCAAAATACTGAAGGTATGTCATTTCAATGACTAGAAAAATCTGAAGAAGCAAAGTTCTTGGTTTTGGGCTATCATTTCTGAAAGTTTGGAGTGGCAATGAGTTAATGGTGACCATAGAGGTGTTCTAGTGTCACATTAATTCATTTCTTGTGGTGTTTCATACATCAACAGAAATAACTGATAAATAAGTTTGTTAGCATTCCCAGATGAAAGGAAAAAGATGCTTTATTGTTTAATTAAAACTGAGCTTCTATATTGTATTATTTGGAACCATGGGTATATGCGCCATATCCTAATAGTGACAAATGGAAACAATGTGGTGCATTTTCACTGCAGTTTTAGCTTCTATGTACATTTCATGCTAGTAGGCCATAAGCTAATCAAATGAGAAACAGTTTCAACTTTTTCTAATCATGGTAGTCTAATATTATTCAAAGTGCAGAGCATCAATATTGCTCAACATCAAATATTGGAACCTATCTATTATTCAGGTTTATCATACCTGTATGCATAGAACACTCATTGCAACATAGATAGATAAATATATATGTGTGTGTGTATTATATACATGTGCATGTGATTTTGTGAGCAATGCTACTCCCAAAAGCTCATATGTTTAACACAATAAGGTTTGCTTTTAGGGTTTTTTCACCATTCTTTTATTAGGATTGAATAGATTTTTGTCAGCTTGTTATTAGGGTTTCTCATCAATTACAAGAAGACTTCAACAGTGTGAAACACTTGTGGCCTCAAGTTGAAAGTCATACAAGATGAAAAGTAGGTAAAGTGTGATTTTGCAAAAAAAGGCTTTGATAGGAAGTTCTTCCATAATTATATACAAGGATGTCAAATCTCACAGAAAGGCTTATTTTCTTAAGGAGGTTAGCAATGGAGTAGTCTAGTAAGACAATTAGTAGATAAAAATCAACAATTAGTAGATACAGATCCATAAAAATATGTTAAAGGGTGTTAAGATGTCCATGCTCAACCATGTTTTCTGATTCTTCAATCATTTTCATGCAACGCCATTTATTCTCCATGCAAGGGAATTCTCCCGAATTCCATATAAAGAGGCCCTCACTTCACTTTACTCTTATGCCTAATTCACTCTAGCTGATTGCCAAGGACATCCACACACTCTTCATGTAGTCACCATGGTCATATATTATCTCATATAAGTCTCTTCATAATAATCAAGTTAAATATGTTTTCTTACCTTTTGTTTTTCCTCCAAAGCTAATTAGTGTGTGATTAATAGAAGAATTTGAGATGCCTTTACTATCTTAGCATCGTATCAAAGCATAGATTATTCCTTTTTGTGTTTCGAATTTTTAAGTTCAATACTTATAGTCTTGTTCATCAATTTTTTTATTTAACTTGATACTCTCTCAATCCCTCCCTCGCTCTCTCACATCATGTTTCTCATTTGTGAAATATTTTAGCTTATTTCAATTAAGAATTTTTTGGATTTGAGAAATCAAGTGCTTTCTAGCACTATTTGCAATCAAAATTCTTATAATATGAAGAGGTAGAAAAGACTTTGCTTACACCAATAAGAAAAAAAAACAATTAATAAACATGAAGTGGGAGTAGAAGCAAAGACACGTATGGCATCAACAAAACCAAAGAACTAGTCATATGGATACCCAAGAGAAAGCAGAACCAAGATATGAAGAAGAAAATTTCAACCCATAAGAAGTAGAATATTGTTTGAAAATGTATTACTCTAAAGAAGATTGACTAACTATAACTCGATGGCCCAATTATGGAGTTATTTTTGAATCCAATAGATACCTTGATAGCAAGCTTACTTCTTCCTTATCAAGTGACTTAAATAGGAAAGAAAGCCTTGATAGCTGAAAAGGATGTGCTTATTGCACAAGCCTATCTTTTGAATGGTATCTTTTGCACCATTCAAGTCATGCATTTCCAAAGTATACATAAATGATGGAGGCTTTGTACATAGTCATGCATAGGCACATTTGTGAGCCCCTTGAGTTGAGCCACTAGTCTAAAGGTGTATGATAGCTCATGTTTATTAATTCCGTTCTTGTTGTTATTAAATTAAAACTTTCCACTGAAACTGAAAGTAACCTCATCACAAAAGATTTTACATTTAAATTGCAGACAAGGAAAGTTATCGATAAAGGAGTGAGCCCAAATATCAGTCACTAGGACACAACTACAAAGATAAAGGATAAGATTGGCATGGAATGGATTGCCACCATGGTGAGCACCAAACCCTTGAAATTATTTCAAAAATGATAGATTTCTCATCAAGATTAGATGAAAGCTTCATATCTTTAGATTAGGAAACCTTCTCCTCAACATATCATTGGGAACCTAGCTCAAGACCATCTTGCACCACGAGTTTTCGAATGCATTCTAGAGTATGAATACATAGGGCTACATTACAAGAACATGCACAAGGTACAATATTTTTACTATCCCATGCACTATAAAATTACTCCATCAATCAATATGGACAAAAAAAATTGGCATGTTATTTTTAAGTTATTTTCTTGAATAATCACAAGAGGCACACATGCTAACATATCAAATCCAATAAAAAAAAACAAAAGGCTTAGGTTCTCACTATCAACAATAAAAAAGCCTCTATACCTTGTTGACAAGCTCTAAAGATACATAATGATTCAAAATAAATAAGCACAACTATGTGCTAAACTCGAAATCAAAGAACCTAGAACCATGTTCATACCATGAAGTGTAGAAAGAAAAGAATAACACAAACCATTCACAATTAAAAGAGGTCTAACTTTATAACACAACACAAAAGGAGAAAAAGATGTAAGTCATTGGAATTATAAAAAATAGAAGATATGTAGAAAGTCACTTGCAAAAATAATTGCTTGATGCATACCTCACAAACTTCAATGAAGATAGATTTTCGTATAGAATTTTTCAACTACAAAATGCACTAAATGAAGTTCTAGAATTAAGCCCTTGCATAACAATGTATTAAGGACAAAAACATATAGGAGGGGGATAGTTACACTATATCCAAGACTCTATCAATTTTTTCAATTTCTTTATTCCTTTCTACAATCTTTCTTTATAAAAGTGTTTTATTTTGAATTGGCATTTATATTTTCTAAACCTTGTGAAGTACAGAAGAGTTTAGTAAGTTCTTTTACAGTTTAGGATTTTTAGAATAAAGAAAACATTGGTTAATATAAAAAAACGGAAATCCTCATTTGTAAAGACTTTTAGCTTCTATGAGTAAGAAAAATATTTTTCTTGTAATGTTCCTCCACATACTCTCATGTTTTTTTTTGCAATCCATTCTTTTTTCCTCACGGTTATAAGTTGTCTTGTATTGAATTTTTATGTCTAATGATAGTTCATAGCTATTATCTATTTTTTAATAGAGTTAGAGATGATATTTGTTTGTATGTTATCTTCTTTACTTTTGGCAGATCCTATTAGCTTCAAAAAAGACCTCCTACACCCAATTTGGATAAATAAAGAGGGAGATGTGAACATTCTCTCCAAGTAATTTTCAACTTTGATCACGTATGTGAGCTCAAATTCATAATTTTAAGATGATGATGAACATTATCAATTTATTGAGGATTGATTTTTTTTGTTACTTAGGGATTGATAAAAAAATCATTTATTTAGGTTTGATAGTTTCATTTGATCGAGGGTTGATGGAAATAATTATTGAGTATTGATCTCTTCCTTTGATAACGGGTTGCTCTTTTCATCTGATTCAAACCTCAAACTTTCCCTTTGATAAGGCAATGCTTTTTTCTATTTACAAGAGGCTGACCTTTTCCATATTGGTCTTTTTCTTCATAATTTGGGTATTATATCTTGGTTAATTAGAGAGTTTGATGGCTACTCACAAGGAGCTTGGAAAGACATTTATCCATTATGTCTGCTTACTATTGCTAACTACAACTAGATAGTGGTCTAGTCTGTCTAGATTCTCACAGCTTAAAGAGTATGATCACGCCATCTACTCCAAGGTGACAATGTTCATGCGCAAAAAGTTAGAACACCTTTTGCTTCATGAAAGACAATGCAGTGTTAATCTAGACTTTCAAAAGACTATGAGGGACTTAGTCATAACAACTAAAGCACAAGGCTTGTAAAGATGAATACTAGAATAGTAAGAGTAAGATCTAAGCCCAATAATAATTATACTACTTCATCATATTCCATTTATATTGAAGGTCATCAAATTCTTCCAAAAATCTTGAGTGATTTTACAAGAAAAAAACACCTATAAGAAAACAATTGGTTTGTATTATAAACGATCTTTACATCACACAAATGAGTATGGAATAAGATCATCCAAACAAAAAAAGGGTTCCAATAATGTCTTAAATGATGATGATGATAAAAGATCTCATGAAAAATTAAAAACATCAAACACCATAGAATATAATGAGTAGGATTATGTGAACTCCATAGCTTTTGGAAATCTTTTTTAATGTTTGTATGATAGTGGCGCAAAAAAGAACATGTAAATTTCACCTTACTTTTTTCCACCTCATCTTATCTCCTAGTCAAATGTGCTGGCATGTTGTGTGAATAGTGAGACTCTTCTAATAAAAGGCATGAGAAGGAAAATTCTAGCTACTCAAAGTGAAAAGCCACTCAACATTTTTGAGTCTCTAAAGATGATTCATGTTTCTCAAAGTGTGTTATGTATATCAAAATTTTTAAAGATAATTTCAATACTGTATTCTACATAACTGCGTGCATTGTTTACAATAAAAATAGAGAAATGCTTTTTATACAAGTACATAGAAATAGCTATTTTATCCTTAGTTTGAATTTACACATAATCTATATTAGGTGTACAAGAAACTTCCTTCTTTAGTACTTCTGAGCATAAGTCTTGTTTTATGATTTCTCTCTTCTATTTGTCACGTGAGTGTGCGTACAATTTACCTTGAAAATCATCTAAAACGTTCTTGAACATCTTGCAGTTCCCATTTCATTTGACACGATTAACTTCCATTTGCTCTGTTTTCCAGTTCATTATTGTAGAAACTCCTAAATTCTTACCCAAAGTCCTTTGAGGATTGAAAGAGAGAGCTACATTCCTCACTACATATCTAATCTTCCATATATTAATTGTTGGTATTTATTTGATCACTTCTTGTACGCTCCATGATTGTAGAAACTCCTAAATTCTTACCCAAAGCTCTTTGAGGATTGAAAGAGCGAGGTACGTTCCTTACTACATATCTTATCTTCCATATATTAATTGTTGGTATTTATTTGATCACTTTTAATGAGCAAATGAGAGACGCTCTGAGCCATAGAAGCATGAAGATCACAAATCAAATAAAACATTTACACAATAAATTCACTTTTTTTATTATTCTAATAACACTTGAAGAAGTGTGTTCAAATTCGTTTTGTGAAATATGATGGAAATGTTACCCTCCTGAACACTGTGTCAAGAGCCTCTTATCTTACCTTTGAAGAGATTCCTATAATTCTTCTAGAAGAAAATATGTGTTTGAATAATAGGAAAGGCTCCAACAACATAGCAATTTAAGCAAATGAAAATGGAAAATCATATTTTCATACATCAGTGAAGAATCTAAAGAAGAAAAAGATCAGCTAAATCTATTTCCATTGTGAAACGATGTATCACACCATTAAGGATCGTAGGAAAAATAAAGCTCATGAGAGAAAAGATAATCTTAAATCCAACTGGAAGAATGGGGAGTCTCCAAATAACACTACTTGAACTATGGGCTACCATCGAGCAACCTTGGATGTTAGATACTAGAGCATGTCATCACATGACCAAGAAGAAGGTTTGGTATAGTCCTTAATGCTTCTTTAGGAACCTATCAAGGCAGTGGTTTCAAATGACTCTGAATATCCCGCCTAAGAGACAAAAATAATCTCTTTTGTTGCTACCATTGATGTCACCAAGAAAAACCAAATTCTTTCATGTTTTATATCTTTATGCAATAGAAATAAATTAATGATCTATTTCTTCCTTAATTGATCTTTTGTTGAGGTAAATCTCAAAAAGGATGGTGCTAAAATTTTGATGGAACGGGTAATACTATAAAAAAAGGAGTTAAGATAACTAGTATTAGTTAAGTTCTCTCAATATTACAAAATAGAAATACACAAGCAAACTTTTCCATCAATGTTATGGGAATATTGGGTATGAAAGTTTTAAAAGGATTTAGTGAAATGGGATGGTATCACATTTATGTCCAATTTTAGAGTTGTACAAACCATGTCAAGATTGCTTAATTGGCAAGCAAAATGAAGTGTTTCCAAAAGACTGTACTATTCAAGCTCTAGCTCCTCTAGAAAATTCTCATCTTTGTGAAAACATTTATACTCCTGCTTTGGGAGGGTCTCTCTACTTTTTGTTGATAGTTGATGACTATAGTAGGAAGATGCAGGTGTATTTTATTTTAGAGACGACTCATGCTTTGAAAATATTAAAATGTGGCATAAGATTGTTAGAAATGAAATAGGTAGAGAGCTAAAGGAAATTGGTACTAATTAAGGAGGATAAACCTTATCGACAGAATTAGAAATTAAAATTACTGAAATTGTCATGGAATTAGAGACATATCATCAAAAAACATACACCTCAAAAGAAAATCGCATTGTAGAGAGACAACATGGGATATTAATTGAAATGTCACATTCCATGCTAAAAGCTCAATTCAGAATTTATTAATGTTATATTATGCACATATACGTGAATCGAGAAGAACTAAGTTTTATTCAAAAAAGACATGTGCCTTCTTAGGATATTTCGAAAAGTCTAAAGCATATAGACTCAAGGATCCAAAGGCAAATAATATCATAACTAGCCATGATGGGGTATTTGATGAGAAGGAGACTTAGGTAATGACATTTGTCCATTAAAAAGTGAACCCATTTATTCCACAAAGAGAAAGCCACTATCAAAGTGGGCACAATAAACTTTTATTGATGGTAACCCTCAATTCGATGTTCTAGAGTCATTTTCAAATGGTATTTTCTAGATCAAAGAGGATGAGGAGCAAGAAAGAGCCTTACATTATACTATTATATGGCTTTTATGGTAGAAAGTATGGCATCAATAAAATAACCCATCACTTTACATGAGGCACTCAAAGACCCCAAGTGGAGAGTAGCAATGAAGGGAGAGTATGATAGAATACTAATAGGATTTAATTGATTTTTACTCCAAAGAAAATGTTAATTGGATTTAAGTTCACCGTATGTTAGAAAAAAACCTCATCTTGTTGCACAAGGATTGTTATAAGTGGAAGGATTTTATTTTCAAAAGACATTTGCAACAACAAATTGAATGACTATAATTAAAAAAGTACTTTTAATTGTTGTAGGTGTATCCGGGCTGGTAGTTGATACTAGGGTGAATCCGTACATAGATCCACAAAGAATTATGAAAATCATAGGACAACCACTAGAAATAAGAAACGAATAGAAGAGTGATCTCTGACATATCAAAACATCAGCAACTTCATGATAATTCATATCCAAGAGATAGATATATGGAAGAAGGTTTAGGAGTACTTAGAAAGATTATAGTCTACCTCTACAAAGGCTCTTGGGAGAATTCATAAAGCAATGGTGACCTCATACACACTCTTAGAGAACCTCTGTTTGTTGAGACAATTGAATCTCTAAGATTATAGAAAATGAGTGTGAGACCTTTTGCGCACATGAACTAGACTATGAGGGCTTGCCAATACAAGGTATTTGACTTAAAATTGTTACTTCTACGGGGCAAAACAACTTCTTCAAGATAGATAACTTACAAATCTTTCCTAGGCATACACAGATAGACACTTGCTCATTCTTGGAGAAACACTTTCTCCAATACAGACAACTGATGGTCTTCACCAGGCATACACAAATAGAGACATGCTCATTCCTAATTCCTATTCTCTTAGATTATGGAAAGAAATGACACAAGATTTGAACTAATTTTAGAAGATGTGAATAGCGTCGGGCTATGGCCACAAACTTTATAAAAATCGCCCAAGCAAACAAGGAGAGGGCTTGCTTAGCTTAGGGGCCTACTAGCTTGCTTCCAAAGAGTCTCTGAGGGCACACACATATGTGGGCTCATTAATTACAAGCTCATTGTGTGTAGATATAGAGATGGAAACATTCCCTATAAGTTAGGAATCCCTTCTCCTAAATTATACGCAATTACTCACACCTAAGTGTGAGGAAAATTTTTGTTGTTGAGGGGATAATTAAGATTCAAATGGAGTCCTAATATCTTCATGCTTGAAGGGTTTCCCCATGAGGCTCCAAGAGGTATCCATCTGATGGTCAAATTTGGACTAAGGTTGAAGCTTGTATTTCAACACGCCCCCTCAAGCGTCAAGCTTCATTTCCAAATCCTAGCTCCAACAATGCAATGTTTTTCTTGTGCATTGCTTGCTTCATTGAATCCAAAGCTTTGCTGAACATGTTAGCACATGAGTCCTTTGTACCTTTATATTGAACTTGAACGTATTTATTGACCACCTTCTCTCAGATGTTATGAAAGTGTACCTCTAGGCGTTTGCTTCTAGCATGGAACATGGGATTACTAGATAGGTACGCGCTATGCATATTGTCACACATGATTGAAAGTTTATTAGCCTGCATGTTTAATTCACTCATTAGCTTCTTGAGCCACATAATCTTACAAGTCACTTGAGCTTATGCCCTTATTCAGTGTCAATGGATGAAAGGGCAACTATTGTTTGCTTCTTTGGCATCCAAGTGATGACTTTCTTTCCAAGAATCATTGCATATCCACTTGTGCTTCTTTTATCTTATTTGTATGCTTTCACCTACAATTCATATTCAAAAGCATAAAATAAACCTTCATTGAGTGTAACCTTGGGATACAAGAGCATTCTCTTTGTTTCAAGTAAATGTGGAGCTCTATGTGTGTGCATGAATTGAGATAGAACACAAACTATATATGCAAGGCTTGGTGTGGTTAAAGTGGCATATTCTCCATTGATGTAGGACTGCCTCTATCCAATCATGGATGAGAACTCAATTCTTTTGGTCCTCTAAGAACCATGATCTCTAGTTCATCTCTTGTTATCCTCTTTTCTTCATTTTTATTACTCTATATCGATACATTAGAGGCATACCAAGGTACCAATTGATTAAATCTGACATCTCTTTATAATGTTAGTTATTTTGTTGCAGGGTAATAACACCTATAATACTTATCCTCACCTATGTACCCCATAGAAACACATCTTCCTAATCTCTCATCAAGCTTCTTCCTTAAGGTGTAGTAGCATGTATACTAGGTATGGGAGCTTTGGTCATGATGTATATAGCTATGGTTGTTCCATCAGCCATATAACAATTAGGCATATCCATCTCCTTCATCATTGCGCTAGCACATTCTACAATATACCTATTCTTTCTTTTGGCCATTTTGCTGTGGTGTGTACATGCATGTGATTTTCCTTTCGATACCATAGTCTCCAAAAAATCAAAGAAGTCATGGGAGAAGTATTGTCCCCCTCCATCTGAGCTTATATGCTTGATGTATGTGTCACACTCTCTTTCAAGAATAGCTTTAAACTTCTTGAAATAATAGAAGATATCTGATTTATGTTTCATACAATAGATACAAGTCATCCTTGTACACTCATCAATGAAAGTTAGAAAAGATCTATTACCTCCAATTGAGTTTTCCTTTGTTGGTCCCCAAACATCTGTATGAATGAGTTCAAGCATATGTTATCTCAAATAATTGTTCTTTTTAAATCATTATCTTTTTCGCCTTCCACATCGACAAGATTCACATAAACTCCTAAGATTTGTATTATTGCCCTAGCATATTTTGTAATATATCTATTCATTCTTTCTTCCAGACCATTTTTTTGTGGTGTGTACTTGCATGTGATTTTCCTTTTGATACCATTAGTCTCCAAAAAATTAAAGAACTCCCCTCAATTCGACCTAATACTCTTTAGGTATGTGTCAGATTATCTTTCAACCATGGCTTTGGAGTTCTTGAAATACTAAAAGACATCTCATTTATGTATCATGAAATAGATTAAAATCATCCTTGTACAATCATCAATGAAGGTTACAAAATATATACCACCTCCAGTTGAATTTTTCTTTATTGGTCCCCTTGACAAGCTTCATATCAATTTCTAAGATTTTGATTATTTTCCTAACACATTCTCCAATATACCTCTTCTTTCTTTCTACCATACCGTTTTCTTGTGGTGTGTACTTGCATCTGATTTGACTTTTGTAGCATTGGTCTCCAAGAAATCATAGAACTCATGGTAGAAGTATTCTGCCCCTCCATATTGTTGAGAGTGATGGCTGGGTACAATCAGAAGATTAAGGTGGTGCTGCTAAACCTGCTTCACACCTGCCCTCTTTTCTTTTCAGATATGCTTAGTACACAAGTTTAGCTTCCTAATGACATAAAGAAACCATATATGTGCTTTGGAAATGATTTGGGTAATGACCAAATCAAAACAGATAACTTGGTACTTCACAAATCAAGCAAAACCTTCTATTCCTGTAGTGATACCTGCTCAAACTTTTACTGAGTGTGTCCAGCACACTTAAAATTGGCACAATTCCTTTTGGGAGTAACAATGTACCTTAGTAAGCTACCAATCACAAGTGGAATCACTTAAATTGACTAACTATGCACTGAGAAATATGTTTAGCAAAATTATAATCACCCCCGACTTTTCAGGAACTCTGCAGACAAATACCAGTGTGCACTTCGACTTGATTTTCTCCCAAATGGCTGAATGGAATCCTTTGAAATTTTGTATGCTTGTAGTAGACTTTGAGCTGGTTCCAATGAGCTATAGAACGCTTGATTTGGTTCAGTAGATCCAGAGCAATGCCTCTTTGAAGTTGACAGACTTGGAGTAGGTGACTCAGACAAAACAGAGATGATGAATGTATACTTCTATTGATATATGTGTTTGTACAATCTCATTAGCTTGCCAAGCAGAGCTAGATGAGGTATTGTGGTGTTGGCTATGGAGTAACCTTCACACACAATGAATTACAAAGAGATTTTGCCTCGGGAAGTGAGCTAGAGTGAGAGTGTCACCCGCGATTTTTTCAGTACATCCTTTATAGGAGTTTGGTCTTCATTTGAATTTGAAATTCAAAGTTAGGCTCCCTTGAATCTCTCTTCTAAAAGTAGGGAGATATTCTCTCCATCTCAACAATCAAATTTCCACGACTAATGAGGTAGGTGGATGACTTTAAGTGGTTACAAACAAATGTCAAGTCACTTAGACTTTTACAAGGGGTAAACAAGTAAGAACATATAAGCATATATTCACATGAGCCTTGCTTTTGATTGAAGCCTTGATAAACCTTTATCCATGCTAGTCTTCCATAAGTCCAAGGGTTCAAGCCAATGTGTGTAGGCTTGTTTGCACCAACAGCTCCCCCTCAAGCCAAACACTTTGGCTTAAGTCTTCTTCTTCATTCTTCAATTACTTCCTGCAATCCAATCATAGATTTGAATCTTCCTAGCTTGTTTCCATCCAATGCCTTGGTAAGTAAATCTGCACATTGCATAGTAGTAGAAACATATGTCAATTGAATCTCTTTACTTAACAATTTCTCTCTCACATAGTGGTAATGAACCTCTATGTGTTTGGTTCTGGCATGATAAATTGGATTTGCTGCAAGGTGAAGAGAGCTAGTGTTATCTCCAAATATAATAGGTGATCTTGTGAATAGACCTAACTCTGTATATAGAAGCTTCAACCAGATAGCTTCTTGAGTAGCATTTGCAAGTCCTCTATACTCTGCTTCAGTGGATGATAATGCCACTGTAGGTTGCTTCTTAGCTGACCAAGAGATAGGCTTATCTCCTGCAAAACAAATGTACCCTGAGGTGCTCCTCCTATCATCCTTGCATCCTGCCCAATCTGCATCTGAATAGACTTTAATATCAATGTCTGATGTGTAAGGAAAATACAAACCATGACTTTGAGTTCCCTTGAGGTACTTCAAGATCTTCTTTGCTGCCTCTAGGTGAGGTACTCTAGGTTTGTGCATGAATTGACTAAGCACACTTACTCCATATGCTATGTCAATTCTTGTCAAGGTAGCATAGTTCAAACTACCCACTATACTTTGATATCCTGTAATGTCTTTGAGTTCTTCTCCTTCATGAGCACTTAGCTTTTGGTTAACCTCCATTGGAGTAGTAGATACCTTAGCATCCTGCAAACCAAACTTCTTGACCATATCCTGTACATACTTCTTTTGAGTAATGTATATACCTGAGTTTGTGTAGATCAATTCAAGACCTAGAAAATATTTTAGTAATCCAAGATCACTAATCTTGAATTCTTTCATCATCTGACCCTTGATGTGTCTAATCCCATTGACATCATTACCTGTAATGATGATGTCATCAACATAAACACATAAGTAAATTACCTCTGTGCTACTTCTCTTTATGAATAGAGAAGTGTCTGCTTTGCTCATCACAAATCCTTGGTCTTGGAGGTAGGTGGTCAATCTGTAGTTCCATGCTCTAGGTGCCTGCTTCAAACCATACAGAGCCTTCTTCAATTTACAAACATAATGTACCTTCCTTGGATCTTCATAGCCAGGTGGTTGTGACATGTAGACTTCTTCAGATATCCATCCATTTAGGAATGCATTCTTCACATCCAATTGGTACATGTTCCAATTCTTGGATGCAGCTACACTCACCAATACTCTGATAGTTGGCATCTTGGCCACAGGAGAAAATGTCTCCTCATAATCAATGCCTTGGGTTTGTGCAAAACCCTTGGCTACCAACCTAGCTTTGTACCTGTTAATAGTTCCATCTGAATTCTTCTTCAATTTGTAGATCCATCTGGATCCTATTACCTTCATAGTATCCTTCTTGGGTACCAAGTCCCAAGTATCACTCTCTTGGAGAGCTTCTATCTCCTCATCCATGGCTTCTCTCCATTCTGGCTTTGTAATTGCTTCTTCATAGGTACCTGGTTCTTCATTCAACAAGTCTTTTGCAAGATATACAGAATGTTTAGTTACAAGTGATGTGTCATACCCAAATCTGATAGGTTTCTTCTTCTCTCTCTGAGATCTTCTCATAGCTTGAGTAGAAGTCTCTGCCTTGTCCTCCAATTGCTTCATTTTCATCTTTCCTTTGGACTTCCAAGCCTTGAACTCTTCAAGGTTGATGGTATCATCATCTGAGCTTGAATCTTCTTGCTGAGTTGGCTCTTCCTTGGTAAGCTTTGGAAAATCTTCCTCCATGTCATAAGGTAGACTCACTTTCCTGCATTCATTCTCATACCATGAGTCATTCTCATCAAATATGACATCTCTGCTTACCTTGAACCCTTTGTTTGTGGGGTTGTAAAATCTGTATCCTTTTTGGTTCAAATCATAACCAATGAAGATACATTTCTCTGCCTTTGGGTCTAGCTTTCCTCTTACCTGTGAGGGAATATGCACATATGCTACACATCCAAAGATTTTGCAGTGATCTAGAGAGGGTCTCTTACCATGCCATGCTTCATATGGTGTCATGCCATCAAGTGATTTGGATGGCAACCTATTGATGAGATAGGTGGCAGTGGACACACTTTCTGCCCATAGGTAATTTGGCAACTTTTTCTCATTGAGCATAGACCTAGCTGTTTCCACTATAAGTCTATTCCTTCTTTCTGCTACCCCATTTTGTTCTGGTGAGTACCTTGTAGTGATCTCTCTCTTGATGCCTCTTTCCTGCAAGAAATCTTCAAACTCATTTGAGAAGTATTCTCCTCCACCATCTGACCTTAGCCTCTTCAAGCTTCTACCTGTTTGATTCTCAACAAGTGCAAGATACCTTTTGAAACAATTAAATACTTCATCTTTATGCTTCATAAAGTACAAAATGGTCCATCTGCTATAGTCATCAATAAAGGACACATAATACCTTGAACCAGAAATGGAAGGGTCCTTGCTAGGTCCCCAAACATCTGTGTGTACCAAGTCTAGGTAGTCTTCATGCATGAAACCTTTTCTTGAGTAGGGTAATCTGTGAGACTTACCAAATTGACATGATCCACATTTGTAAATCATGTGTTGCTTGGATACATTAGGTATCCCAAGCACACACTGATCCCTGCACATTTGCTTGATAGTCCTTTCACCTATGTGCCCTAGTCTTTTATGCCATATCTCTAACTCTGAGAGTGTCTGATCCTTATAATTATACAAAGCAATATTTTTTGTATCTTCTAGCTCAAATGTAAATAATCTACCTGATTTCTCCCCTTTGGCTATCCTCCTGAATCCTTGTTTTGGGTCCTCCACATATGCTCCATGTTGTGTGAATCTGACCTGCAAACCTTTCTCCACAATCTGACCAACACTCATCAGATTCTTAGTTATTGTTGGTACATAGAGTACCCTGCTTAATAGGTTCTGATTACCATCACATGTCTTCACATTTCCAATTTTGACCACAGAGTGTTTAGTGTCATCACCTGTTTGTACCTGATGTTTGCCCTTGGGCTCTTCCAAATCAGAAAGCAATGCCACATTGCCAGCTACATGGTTAGAACATCCTGAGTCAATGTAAAATAAATGATCATCATTTGTACCTATCTTTGAGGTCATATTCATGATCAATAAGGAGTCATCTTGCTCCTCTGTGTAGTTGTTGTAGTCTCTTCTATTTCTGAATCCACCTTGGTAGCTTCCATTGTGGTTGTTGTTGTAATTGTTGTTGTATTGGTTGTTGTACCCATTGTAGCTTTGATTGTGGTTGAATCTGCCTCTTCCTTGAGAGTATCCACCTCTTGAGTAGCCTCTTCCTCTCTGGTTTTTATAGTTCTTGTAGCATTCATCTGTGGTATGATTGGACAACCCACAGATGTTGCAAGGTGATGAGTTGTAGGGTCTCCCCCTACCTGACTTACCTCCTCTGCCTCTTCCTCTAGATGACCTACCTCTCCCTGCATAATTGGCTTGAGAGGTAGAGCCATCTTCATCCTGTTTCTTCTTGCCTTTATCTTTAACTTTCTTATCAGTAAAGAGAGCAGAGGGGTTATTACCTTTTGATTGATCTCCAGCCTTGGTGAACTTTGCTTCATGTGTAAATAGTTGGCCCATGAGTGTTGTGAGATCAGGGGTATGCATGTCCATGTAGAGGTCCATTGCAGTGGTGAAACTTTCCCACTTATCATCTGCCTTGAGTCCATTTGTCACTTGCCTGACTATTTGCTCCTCTTCAATTTCCTCTCCAATGCTTGCTAGTTGGTCTGCCACATCTTTGATCTTTGTCACATAATCTGAGACTGATTGCTTGGGCTGCTTCCTAAGTGTTGTGAACTCTATCCATAATTGATTCTTCCTGGCCCTTGTGTTGGAAGAAAAATAATTTGACAAGGTTTCCCAAGTCTCTTGGGAAGTCTTACAGTTCCTTACATGAGGTAAAAGAAAATCAGATATAGAGTTTAAGAGATAAGACCTTGCCAAAGCATCCTTTGCACACCATTGGTTAAGTCTTTCATGTTCATCCTTTGTAGGTAGTCCTCTAGTCTTGAATGAGGGCAACTCCTCATCTCCTGATATGTATCCAAATAGACTTCTCCCTTGTAGATAGGTCTTCATTCTCAGTGACCAAGCTTGATAGTTGTTTCTGTCCAATTTGTCAATGAATGAAGGGAAACCATCACCCATGATTACCTTCTTTTGCTCTGATACCACTGTTGAGAGTGATGGCTGGGTACAATCAGAAGATTAAGGTGGTGCTGCTAAACCTGCTTCACACCTGCCCTCTTTTCTTTTCAGATATGCTTAGTACACAAGTTTAGCTTCCTAATGACATAAAGAAACCATATATGTGCTTTGGAAATGATTTGGGTAATGACCAAATCAAAACAGATAACTTGGTACTTCACAAATCAAGCAAAACCTTCTATTCCTGTAGTGATACCTGCTCAAACTTTTACTGAGTGTGTCCAGCACACTTAAAATTGGCACAATTCCTTTTGGGAGTAACAATGTACCTTAGTAAGCTACCAATCACAAGTGGAATCACTTCAATTGACTAACTATGCACTGAGAAATATGTTTAGCAAAATTATAATCACCCCCGACTTTTCAGGAACTCTGCAGACAAATACCAGTGTGCACTTCGACTTGATTTTCTCCCAAATGGCTGAATGGAATCCTTTGAAATTTTGTATGCTTGTAGTAGACTTTGAGCTGGTTCCAATGAGCTATAGAACTCTTGATTTGGTTCAGTAGATCCAGAGCAATGCCTCTTTGAAGTTGACAGACTTGGAGTAGGTGACTCAGACAAAACAGAGATGATGAATGTATACTTCTATTGATATATGTGTTTGTACAATCTCATTAGCTTGCCAAGCAGAGCTAGATGAGGTATTGTGGTGTTGGCTATGGAGTAACCTTCACACACAATGAATTACAAAGAGATTTTGCCTCGGGAAGTGAGCTAGAGTGAGAGTGTCACCCGCGATTTTTTCAGTACATCCTTTATAGGAGTTTGGTCTTCATTTGAATTTGAAATTCAAAGTTAGGCTCCCTTGAATCTCTCTTCTAAAAGTAGGGAGATATTCTCTCCATCTCAACAATCAAATTTCCACGACTAATGAGGTAGGTGGATGACTTTAAGTGGTTACAAACAAATGTCAAGTCACTTAGACTTTTACAAGGGGTAAACAAGTAAGAACATATAAGCATATATTCACATGAGCCTTGCTTTTGATTGAAGCCTTGATAAACCTTTATCCATGCTAGTCTTCCATAAGTCCAAGGGTTCAAGCCAATGTGTGTAGGCTTGTTTGCACCAACACATATGACCCAATACACGTGATGTATGTGTCACATTCTATTTCAACCATAGCTTTAAACTTCTTGTAATAATAAAGGATATCTTATGTTTGTCTCATACAATACATCCAAGTCATCCTTGTATAATCATCATTGAAAGTTACAAAATATCTATTACCTTAGTTTACTTATTCTTTGTTGGTCCCCAAATATCTGTATGAATGAGGTCAAGTGTATGTTAGCTCAAATATTTCTTATTTGTGAATGATAATCATGTTTGATTGCCCAATCCACAAGCCTCACATAAATTCTTTAGATTTTGATATAGAGATTACGTAACCCTAATACTAACCTTTTTTTGCAATGTCCTTCAATCTCTAAGTGTGTATGTGTCCATACTTCTTGTGCCATAGATCGAACTCTGTCAACTCTATGTTTCCAAATGTGAAGTAAGTTGTGTGATTGAAATTGGATTCACATCCAAGGTGAATAGCCTTCCCTTGTTTTTGCATTTGGGTATCAATCTATACCCTTCTTTAGGGTTTTCTACATAGAAGGCCTATTCAGGAAAAATGGGAATTACACAGGATTTTGAGACAGCTCTTTGTGTCCCAATGTTTTAGTTTTCGACTCATTCACACACTACAACATGTTATTATCTCTTGATTGGAGTATATCAAATTGGCACTTTAATATTGAGGATAATTTTATTATAAATGGGGCATCAAGGTTGGGCTCAAACTTAAGAATTTAACATTATAAGTAATACAAATAGGACTTGAATAATTCCCAGAATTCTTGAATAGGCCTTATAGGAACCTTTCTTATTGAACTGGACGTGCAATCCTCTCTCAATCATTTACCCCGAAGAAACTAAATTCCTTGTGATTGTGGGAACATGAAAAACATCCTTTAAGCACTTCTCTTTATGAGAACCTTCCAACCTATATGTGTAACTGCATGAGGAGTTCCATCACATGTTTCCATATGTACTTGCTTGATGGCACTTTCAGGTTTGAGAAGAAACCTTGTTGTAACTCATGTGGTTGATACACCCACTATCAATGTACCATGTATTAGATCCTTCTATCTTGAATTCATTCATCTACATCATAGCTAGCATACTTTTATTTTCATTTGAATCAGATGCCAAATTACATTGTCCTTTGTAGGTTGAATTGTTCTTATCCCTTTCATAGCAATCTTTTTCATAGTGGCCATACTTTCCAAAAATAAATCATCCTTGTGCTTTTTTCTGGTGTTTATTCTTGTTTGACCTTCCTCCTCTACCTCTAATCTTGCCTCTTCCTCTGATGAATAGTGTTTTCCTGCTTCATCTTGTTTAGAATCACCATTTGCTCCTTGTGCTTGTCTACCTCTTCTTGT
Organism: Ceratopteris richardii; assembly: GCA_020310875.1. Classification (NCBI taxonomy): domain Eukaryota; kingdom Viridiplantae; phylum Streptophyta; class Polypodiopsida; order Polypodiales; family Pteridaceae; genus Ceratopteris; species Ceratopteris richardii. The sequence goes on from CM035418.1 coordinate 41,485,465, forward strand.
GCCTTGCTTCCTTCCTCTTTCTCTACCTTCACTTGCATAGAAGGCTTGGGAATGATTGCCCTTTCACTTTTAGCCTCCAATATTCATGTGCTTAGTGACCATAATTGATATCAACTGCTAAAAATCTAGAAGAGTACATCTAACATACATAAATAGTGTAAAATTTCTCCACTTATCATCTTCCCTAAGCCCATTTAAGGTATATGCAACTAGGCCATCATCATCTATGAGACAACATATATAGTCCAACGCATCCCTCAACTCTTTAATCTTCAATATGTACTCATTTCTGTTGACGTTAGCGGTTTTCCTTAAGTTTTTAAATTCATTCTGTTGGTGCAAATATCAAGCCTGCACATTTGGCTATAGTTTATTGAAGCTCCATGGAAACCATTGCTAGGAAGCCTTTATCTTTTACCATTTGTAAAAGTCATTTTGACTTGGAAGAATATTTGTAACCACTACTAAACTCATGAAGTTTGTTAGTACGAATTTACTTGAGAGAATATCTCCTAGATTAGAGGATCACTTTAGTGAGAGCCAATGAAGAATTCAAATTCAAATTTCAAATGTATCATCTATAAAAGATCACTGAAAAACTCACGGGTGTATGTTTCCATATTCCGAGTTTTTTCATTGACTACATTGTAAGAGAGTGAGGCTTACATTATAGCCTACACTACTCATTACCATTAGGCATTGATTATCATGCCAATGATCATGTACAACATTGTGTTCTAATACAATAGATCAATATTTTTCATCTATGGTCTCTTTGTCATAGTTACGTAGAACACTCATTTTGTACTGCTCATATCTCAGTCATTTCTTCACCATTTTCGATGCTCTATAGCTTGTTGGAGTTATATTCAAGGCCTCTACGTGCTCACAAATTTGGAAGATAATCCATTCAGCCAATTTGGAGAAAAGTGCATTGAAGTACCCACTGGTCAAACTTAGTAGAGGTCCTAAAAAATCGAGGGTAATGATTTGATTGCTAGATTGATTGCTCTGCGTATAGTGCATCCTTTTAAGTGATTCCACTTGGAATCATTAGCTCATTAAGCTAGTTTGATATCTCCAAAAGGAATTTTTCTAATTCCTATTGTACGTAAATAACTGAGCATAACAAGCAGCAGGTGTGTGAATAAAAATAGAAGGTTTTCATTGATCCTTCAAGTTGGAAGTAGTCTGTTTTGGTTCAATCATTTCTCACATCATTTCCAAAGTACATAGGCAGTTGTATAGTGTCATTGGAAAGCTAAGAGGGCCTACAACTCAACTCTGAAGCAAGAAGGGATTGGTACAAAGCACGAATTGGCAGTACCTACTCATTTCTTGGAGTGTCCATCCATCTTTCCAATAGTGGTATCACAGCAAAACTAAGGTAAAATAGGAGATGGTTTTCCTTCTTTCCTTGATAAATTGGACAGGAACAACTATCAAGCATGGTCCTTGAGGATGAACACATACTTGCAAGGAAGGAGCCTTTATGGATACATCTGAGGAGATGAGGAGATGGCCATATTCAAAAGCAACGGACAACCTACAAGAGAGGAGCATGAAAGACTCAACACATTGTGTGCCAAGGATGCATTAGCAAGGTCTTACTTTACTCAATTTCTGATTTTCTTCTTCCACACATTAGGAATTTTAATACATCCCAAGAGACTTGGGAAACATTTTCTTCATATTTCTCTTCCAACACAAGGGCTAGGAAGAACCAATTGTGGATTGATTTTACCACTCGAAGAACGCAACCCAAGCAAGGCATTTCAGAATATGTGACCAAAGTCAAAGATGTAGCTGATCAATTGTCAAGCATAGGAGAAGAAATTGAAGAGGAGCAGATTGTAAGACAAGTAATCAATGGTATTAATGTTGATGACAAATGGGAGAGCTTCACAACTGCCATGGACTTGTACATGGACATGCAGATTCCAGATCTGCATGTCAAAAGGGAGGCCGTCTTGGACATGGGCAACTTTTTACCCATGAATCCAAGCTCAACAAGAATAGAGATTCATCAAGAGGTAATAGCTCTTCTACCCAATACATTGATAAAAGTAAGTCCACAAAGAAAGGGAAGAACAACAAGATTGAGGATGAAGGAGCTACCTCGCAAGCCAACTATGCAAGGAGAGGTAGAACCTCAAGAGGAAGGGGTAGAGGAAGTAAGCAAGGTAGGGGGTGTAAGGAATTGAACTCACAACCTCTTGGTTAGGAATGTGATGGGCTAACCACTTGCCCCAAAAGCCATGGTTGAGGATTACTTCCTAATCCTCTCTCTTAGGGTGTGGTTCAACCATCTCCTACCTGGATTATGTTACATTCTTCCCCCCTTGGTCGATCATTGTCCTCAATGATCTACTCTTGTATCCCTCTAGCCTCGGTGATCAGTCCCTTGAACCCCTGGGTGCCCTTGAATTGATGTCCCTCAACCTCGCATAGTTTCTTGAACCTTGTTCGCAACCTTGGTCTCTTGAACCCTTGCTCTCAACCTCGGTGTCTTGAACCTTCTTGTTCGCAACCTTGGTGTCTCGAGCCCTTGTTCTCAACCTCAGTCTTGAACCTTGTTCTCACCCATGCTTGGTATCTTGAACACTCAATCAAGTGCCACCCAAGGATTCCCAAGGAATTCACATTTCCAAGCTAGCTCATTGGAAAGTTCGTTCCGAGAGCTTTCCAACGGTATATTACATGCCTCAATCCGACATACGGATTGAGAGATACACCCCAATCATTGTAAGGTCCATCCATGAAACCGACGCGCGCGCCTTCCACAAGTCCTACCCTTTCACATAGAGGATGCCCAAGCGCCTTTTTTAGAGGCCATTGAGTCATTCCACCTTGCCCAAGCCTACTTCCTAGGCTCTGATACCAATGTAAGGAATTGAACTCACAACCTCTTGGTTAGGAATGTGATGGGCTAACCACTTGCCCCAAAAGCCATGGTTGAGGATTACTTCCTAATCCTCTCTCTTAGGGTGTGGTTCAACCATCTCCTACCTGGATTATGTTACAGGGGGAGACCTTATAACTCCTCACCATGTAATATTTGTGGATTGTCAAATCATACTATAGATGAGTGTTATAGGAAATTCAAGAATCAGAGAGGTAGAGGATATCAAAGAGGTGGATATACACAATCAAGAGGAAGATTCAATTACCATCAAGGATACAATAACAACAACTACAATAGTAACTACCAAGGAGGCTACAAATCAAGGAAATATTACAACAATACAGAGAGCAAGAGGATTCTCTTATGATTATGAATATGACTTCAAAACCAGGTATAAATGATGACCATCTCTTCTATATTGACTCAGGATGCTCAAACCATGTTACAGGCAATGTAGCTCTTCTCTTTGACCTTGAGGAACCAAAGGGTAAGCATCAAGTAAAAATAGGCGATGACACCAAGCACTCAGTGATCAAGGTAGGAAATGTTAAAACCTCTGATGGAAATAAGAATCGGTTGAGCAGGGTTCTATATGTACCTACAATTATCAAGAATTCGTTGAGTGTTGGACACATTGTGGAAAAGGGTTTGCAGGTTAGATTCAACCAGTATGGAGCATTTGTGGAGGATAGTGCATCATTTTAAGTGATTCCACTTGGAATCATTAGCTCATTAAGCTAATTTGATATCTCCAAAAGGAAATTTTCTAGTTCCTACTGTACTGAAAGCACTAAGCATAACAAGGAGCAGGTGTGTGAACAAAAATAGAAGGTTTTCATTGATCCTTCAACTTGGAAGTAGTCTATTTTAGTTCAATCATTTCTCACATCATTTCCAAAGTACATAGGCCCTTGTATAGTGTCATTGGAAAGCTAAGAGGGCCTAAAACACAATTTTGAAGCAAGAAGGGGGTGTTACAAAGCAGGAATTGGTAGTACCTACTCATATCTTGGAGTGTCCATCCATCTCTCCCAACGCATTCTTCAATTGAATCTTCCTAGCTTTATTAGAAGTAGAGTAGAGTCTCCCTAGAGTTTCCCATACTTTCATGGAAGTGTCTACTTCTTATATATGCCCAATCATGACATTGCTAATGTGTTGTGAATGTATAAAGATGATTCTCTCATTCCACTCTCTAGGGATCCTTAATTGATTAAGATTTTGATTTTTTTTCCTAATCAAGGTCTTGTATTTGTACCACTAATAAGACCCCATAATCCCTATCTGATGAGATAATTAGATATCATAAACTTCCATGGTTGATAATTATTCTTATGCAACTTCTATATTTGAGTATTGTATTGTGACATGGTAAGTTCCAATACAATCTTCTAGATCCCTTTGATTTTGATGAAATGAATAATAACAATAACTTTATCTCTGGCTTCAAGGTGTGTCAAATATATGAGGCTTAGATTCTCCTTCTTCACTAGTAGTATCCCCTTTTCATGGTGTGCACCTTTGAACTTGATCTACCAGTTCTTTTTCATTAAGAATCCATGAGGGTCTTCTCTTGGTGCTCTTGAATGCTTCATATATTTTAAATTACTCTAATATCACTTTTGGGGGAATTCACAACTTCCTTATGCAAACATGAAGCAATAATGGCCTCATAGGCACCCTCACAAAACCTCTACTTGCTGAAATAATAGAATATCTAAGATTATGAAGACTCAATCCAAGACCTTTTGCACACATAAACTAGAATTTGAGGCCTTGCCAATGCATGTTATTGTACTTAAAATGGTTACTCTTACTGGGAGAACCAATTTCACCAAGATAGAAAACTTATGTTTCTTCATGAGCCATATACATGTAGTCACTTGATCTTTCCTGAATCTCGTTATCTCAAATTATGCACAAACATGACACAAGATTTTAACCAACTTTAGATGACTTGATTAGATTTTTAACAAACCAAAGATTGCAAAGAATTAGTGAGATATAAAAAATTACCTCTTATCAACATTCAAAGTAGTCTAGAACACTCATACTAACATTTGTGTGCTTGCTATGGCTACACAAACTTTATTCAAATCACCAAAGTGAGAAAGGAGAAGGCTTTCTTAGCTTAGGGGCCTACTAGCTTGCTTCCCAAAACTCGTTAAGATCACACATTGGATGTATCAGAGATTATGATGACAACAAAGTTGGTTCACGAGGAAGAGGATGTGTCATAGATTAGGATGTGGAAAAGGTAACAAAGGTGGTTCAAGAGGAAGAGGTAGAATCAACTAGTGACAAAGCAACCAAAACTATCAAGAAACTCCACCAAACCAAGATTAAGTTCAATCATCAAGACGAAGAGGAAGAGGTAGAGGTTGAGGAGGAAGATATGGAGGACAAGGAAATTCTAATGCAAATAAATGCTTCAATGGTGAGATGCAAGGACACTATGCCAATGATTCTTGGCAAAAACAAGGTTTGAGAAATTAGAGAGGGAAAAATAGCTAGGCTTACTCCTCAACTGATTTTGAAAATGAGCATTTGTTAGCTATGAAGCATAGTACTGAAGGTCAACCATGATAAAGTGTGGGTATATAGAAAGTGGTTGTAGTAACCACATGTGAGTGGAAAGAAATATTTTAGCTATCTTCAAACACCCATGCAAAGAGGATTTGTGGAGATAGGAGACAACATAGAGCATGAAATACAAAATATGAGAGATGTGATGTTTGAAGGGAACGTGAAGGAAAGAGGAATGCCTAAGGTATTTCATGTTCCTTTTTTTATAGAAAACTTAATATCTTTTGAAGAGATGGTTGAAAGAAGGTACCAAGAAAATGTCAACCACAAAGGATACTTTCTTGAAGATGCAAGGAATCGCCATGAGGTTATAGCAAAGGTGAAGAACGGAAGGATGTTCACTCTTGACATTGGCAAACGGAAAAGCAACAAGGCAATATTGATCACTTAAGAATACAAGAAGATGGAGACTTGGATTTGTGGCACAAATGGTGTTGTCACATCAACATTCAAAGGTTTAGAG
>CM035418.1:41501418-41503918 GCA_020310875.1 Ceratopteris richardii
CAAGGCCACTCAAGCAATCAAGGACATGACCAAGGCACCTCATCACAAAGAGGGAGAGGAAGAACAAGAGGAAGAGGAGGACGACATCAACAAAACACGAATCAAGATGGTGAAGGATGTTACATATGTGGCAAGTTTGGCCACTATGCTAGAGATTGCTACCAAGGAGGAAACCAAAGGAGCTATAATCAAGGTTCTTCATACAAAGGCCAAGGTAATTATGCTTCTACAAGTTCAGAAAATGACAATCTCTTGATGATGCACATGAATGGGAATTCAAGCAAAGTAGATAACACTTGGTATATTGATAGTGGATGTAGCAACCATATGAGTTGCAATGCTTCTTGGTTTACTAATCTACATGTTCCCAAAGGTAAAGGACATGTAGAAACAGGTGATGATACAGCCCATGAGATCTCCCATGTTGGAGATGTAGCTTTGGATGACAAGGAGGAAGGAAGATGTCTCAAGGATGTCTTGCATGTACCTACTATCACAAAGAACTTGGTGTCCGTTGGGCAAATGGTTGAAAGAGGCTATCAAGTAAAGTTCAACAAAGGTGGATGCTTTGTGGAGAACCCTAAGCAAAGTTACAAGGTCATAGCAAGAGGAAAGAAGCAAGGGAGACTCTTCACTTTGGAGGTAAATTCTCATTCCACTCAACATGTCTACTTCACATATGGAAACAAGAGGATTTCGGAGTTGGACTTGTGGCACAAGAGGATAGGTCACATCAACATACAAAGAATGAAGGAAATGCAATTCAAGAGGCTGGTTGAAGGTCTTCCCAACTTCCAAGGACAAGGTATGAAGCATTTATGTGAATCTTGTCAACTAGGGAAGCAAGCGAGACTTCCATTCAAGAAGAGTGGCTACATAAGCCAACATCCATTGGAGTTGATACATACAGATGTGTGGGGGCCAACCAAAGAGCAATCCATTGGAGGTAACAAGTACTTTGTCACTTTTATAGATGATTGCACAAGGATGGTTTGGGTTTATTTCATAAAAAAAACAAATCAGATGTGTTTACATGTTTCAAAGCATTCAAGGCAATGGTAGAGAAGGAAACAGGTACATATATCAAGAAGCTAAGGTCCGATGGAGGGGGAGAATATTTCTCCAATGAGTTTTCTGATTTTTTAATGGATCAAGGCATCAAGAGGCAAGTAACATGCAGGTATACCCCCCAACAAAATGGAGTAGCAGAGAGAAAAAATAGATACATTGTCGAGATCGCTAGAGCAATGCTTAATGAGATGAATGTACCTAACATGTTTTGGAGTGATGCAGCAAATACCGCCCTGTATCTTATGAATAGGGCTCCTACCTCAGGGATCCATGGCTTGACACCATATCAAGCCTATTATGGTAAGAAACCTGATCTTTCCCACTTGAAGATATTTGGATGTACTTGTTATGTACATGTGCCAAGTGAATTGAGGCACAAGCTACAACCAAAGGCAGAAAAGTGTGTGTTTCTAGGATATTCAAATGATCATAAAGGTTACAGGTGCTTCAACCCAAACACAAAGGACTTGAGGATATCAAGGGATGTAGCATTTGATGAGCTACTCCCTTGGTATAAGAAGTATGATTGTATGCAGGACTATGAAGAAGAAAAGCATGGACATGATGAAGAACAAATCGACCTAGAGCTAAGCGGCCCAAGGTGTTCCATCAATGAAGATAGTTCAAGCATGAACTCACCATGGAGGGGGAGATCTTCATCAAGCTATGAAGCACAATCAATCAACAAAGGCAAAGCAACATTGGTGGAGTTGGATGAAGAAGGTAATGAAGTTGAAGATGATGAAGGACACATGATGGAGAAAGAAGCCATGTCAAAGAAAGAGATCAAGTTCCCAAGGCAAAGGAGGTTTATTCCTCCAAAAGGTGAAGAAAGGAAGTCTTCTAGAGTTAAGTATCCAACTCAAAGGTTTACTTATGATTCATACATGGCAACTCATTATGCATATATGAACAAAGTAGTAGAAGATAATGAGCCCGATTGCTATGAAGATGCAAGCAGGTACACCGAATGGAAAGAGGCAATGCAAGAAGAGACCGACGCACTTGAGGAGAATCAAACATGGACTCTAGTGCCCAAGAAGGATAACATGAAGGTAATAGGTAATAAGTGGGTGTATAAAGTAAAGAGGAATTCAGATGGATCTATTGCTAGGTTCAAAGCAAGATTGGTGGCCAAGGGTTTTGCACAAACATATGGAGTGGACTTTGAAGAGACATTCAGCCCCGTGGCAAACATGAGCACCATTAGGACACTCATTGCAATGGCTGCTAGCAAAGGATGGAAGCTTTTCCAATTGGATATCAAGAATGCCTTTCTCAATGGAGACTTGGAAGAAGAGGTATACATGGAGCAACCACTAGGTTTTGTTCATAAAGAGTTTCCACATCATGTTTGTAGGTTGAAGAAGGCACTTTATGGCCTAAAGCAAGCTCCAAGGGCTTGGAACCAAAGATTGGTGGACTATTT
>CM035418.1:41508918-41511418 GCA_020310875.1 Ceratopteris richardii
GACACTTGAAAGGCTTTATTCAACAAGCACCAAAGCAAGGAAGATCCAACTCAAGAATGAGCTCAAAAACCTTAGGAAGAGCTCAGGGAGTAGCATAAATGACTACATGCTTAAGGTCAAGGAGTTATCAGATGCATTGGGATCCATTAGAAGCCACGTAGACGATGACGATCTTGTGGCTTATACTCTCAATCGTTTGAGAGATGATGAGAAGTGGAAACCCTTTACCACTTCAGTATATGTAAGGGATAATCTTCCTGATTTTGAGCAATTGGTTGCTCTCATGGTCACTGAAGAAATGAACATAGGTGGAAGTTCAACTAAAAGAAAGGATGCACAAGTTTTCTATGTAGGTAATCAAAGGGGCAAAGGAAGACGAGGACAAGGAAGGGGCAAAGGAAGGTTTGGAGGAAGGCAAGGCCACTCAAGCAATCAAGGACATGACCAAGGCACCTCATCACAAAGAGGGAGAGGAAGAACAAGAGGAAGAGGAGGACGACATCAACAAAACACGAATCAAGATGGTGAAGGATGTTACATATGTGGCAAGTTTGGCCACTATGCTAGAGATTGCTACCAAGGAGGAAACCAAAGGAGCTATAATCAAGGTTCTTCATACAAAGGCCAAGGTAATTATGCTTCTACAAGTTCAGAAAATGACAATCTCTTGATGATGCACATGAATAGGAATTCAAGCAAAGTAGATAACACTTGGTATATTGATAGTGGATGTAGCAACCATATGAGTTGCAATGCTTCTTGGTTTACTAATCTACATGTTCCCAAAGGTAAAGGACATGTAGAAACAGGTGATGATACAGCCCATGAGATCTCCCATGTTGGAGATGTAGCTTTGGATGACAAGGAGGAAGGAAGATGTCTCAAGGATGTCTTGCATGTACCTACTATCACAAAGAACTTGGTGTCCGTTGGGCAAATGGTTGAAAGAGGCTATCAAGTAAAGTTCAACAAAGGTGGATGCTTTGTGGAGAACCCTAAGCAAGGTTACAAGGTCATAGCAAGAGGAAAGAAGCAAGGGAGAATCTTCACTTTGGAGGTAAATTCTCATTCCACTCAACATGTCTACTTCACATATGGAAACAAGAGGATTTCGGAGTTGGACTTGTGGCACAAGAGGATAGGTCACATCAACATACAAAGAATGAAGGAAATGCAATTCAAGAGGCTGGTTGAAGGTCTTCCCAACTTCCAAGGACAAGGTATGAAGCATTTATGTGAATCTTGTCAACTAGGGAAGCAAGCGAGACTTCCATTTAAGAAGAGTGGCTACATAAGCCAACATCCATTGGAGTTGATACATACAGATGTGTGGGGGCCAACCAAAGAGCAATTCATTGGAGGTAACAAGTACTTTGTCACTTTTATAGATGATTGCACAAGGATGGTTTGGGTTTATTTCATAAAAAAAAAAAATCAGATGTGTTTACATGTTTCAAAGCATTCAACGCAATGGTAGAGAAGGAAACAGGTACATATATCAAGAAGCTAAGGTCCGATGGAGGGGGAGAATATTTCTCCAATGAGTTTTCTGATTTTTTAATGGATCAAGGCATCAAGAGGCAAGTAACATGCAGGTACACCCCCCAACAAAATGGAGTAGCAGAGAGAAAAAATAGATACATTGTCGAGATCGCTAGAGCAATGCTTAATGAGATGAATGTACCTAACATGTTTTGGAGTGATGCAGCAAATACCGCCGTGTATCTTATGAATAGGGCTCCTACCTCAGGGATCCATGGCTTGACACCATATCAAGCCTATTATGGTAAGAAACCTGATCTTTCCCACTTGAAGATATTTGGATGTACTTGTTATGTACATGTGCCAAGTGAATTGAGGCACAAGCTACAACCAAAGGCAGAAAAGTGTGTGTTTCTAGGATATTCAAATGATCATAAAGGTTACAGGTGCTTCAACCCAAACACAAAGGACTTGAGGATATCAAGGGATGTAGCATTTGATGAGCTACTCCCTTGGCATAAGAAGTATGATTGTATGCAGGACTATGAAGAACAAAAGCATGGACATGATGAAGAACAAATCGACCTAGAGCTAAGCGGCCCAAGGTGTTCCATCAATGAAGATAGTTCAAGCATGAACTCACCATGGAGGGGGAGATCTTCATCAAGCTATGAAGCACAATCAATCAACAAAGGCAAAGCAACATTGGTGGAGTTGGATGAAGAAGGTAATGAAGTTGAAGATGATGAAGGACACATGATGGAGAAAGAAGCCATGTCAAAGAAAGAGATCAAGTTCCCAAGGCAAAGGAGGTTTATTCCTCCAAAAGGTGAAGAAAGGAAGTCTTCTAGAGTTAAGTATCCAACTCAAAGGTTTACTTATGATTCATACATGGCAACTCATTATGCATATATGAACAAAGTAGTAGAAGATCATGAGCCCGATTGCTATGAAGATGCAAGCAGGTACACCGAATGGAAAGAGGCAATGCAAGAAGAGATCGACGCACTTGAGGAGA
>CM035418.1:41513918-41521959 GCA_020310875.1 Ceratopteris richardii
AGTAGACACCAAGGGCTTTCCAACAAAACAAATTTCACTTGAAATGGATGCTTACACAAACCTTCCTTTGCCCCTTCCTTGTCCTTGTCTTCCTTTGCCCCTTTGATTACCTGCATGGAAAACTTGTGCATCTTTGCTTTTAGTTGAACTTCCACCTATGTTCATTTCTTCGGTGACCATGAGAGCAACCAATTGCTCAAAATCGGGAAGATTATCCCTTACATAAACTGAAGTGGTAAAGGGTTTCCACTTCTCATCATCTCTCAAACCATTGAGAGTATAAGCCACAAGATCGTCATCGTCTACGTGGCTTCCAATGGATCCCAATGCATCTGATAACTCCTTGACCTTAAGTATGTAGTCATTTATGCTACTCCCTGAGCTCTTCCTAAGGTTGTTGAGCTCATTCTTGAGTTGGATCTTCCTTGCTTTGGTGCTTGTTGAATAAAGCCTTTCAAGTGTCTCCCATACCTTCATGCTTGAATCCAGGTCTTGGATATGGCCGATCATGCTATTGCTAATGTGTTGGGAAAGAATAAAGATAACCCTCTTGTCTCTTTCATTCCATTCCCTAAAGGCCCTTCTCTGGTCATTGGTTGGATTCTCATCCAACCTAGGTCTTGGTTCACTTCCACTAATCAACCCCCAAAGGCCCTTGCCCATAAGATAGTTGGAGACCCTAAATCTCCATGGTTGATAGTTACCTTTGTCTAGCTTTTCAATTTGAGTGTTGAAGTCTCCCATATCTAGTCTTTGATACTTGACCTAGCCCTTGGCTAATGCTCCAATGTGTGTAAAATGAAAATGAGGCTCTGAGGTTACCTCAATCCAAAGCTTTCCTTAGATGGACACCTTGTGCTCTTGCAAATTTGAGTAGAATAGCTCCCCCTTGATGTGAGCTACCTCCAAGAAGCTTTTGTTGATGCAACTCTTCAACCACCAACTCCAAGATTTCTTCTTGCTTGTATGTGATACCTCCAAGATGCCCAAATGCTCTGATACCACTGATGGGGGAAGTATCTCAACCCCTAAGCAACGATGAAGCGCGAATGACCTCCACAGGTATCCTTCTTTGACCTCTGCACACCAAAAATGCTCTTACTCAGAGCTTATGCAGAGAACTCCAGTGAGCTTTTGTAGACCTGTAGTAGACACCAAGGGCTTTCCAACAAAACAAATTTCACTTGAAATGGATGCTTACACAAAGAAAAACAATGTCTACAACATGAGCTAGTTGAATGCTCACAACTGCTAGTCAAGCAGAGACCTCACTTCACTCCAGCAAACTTTTCTCAGAGATTATATAGAGAATGAATCTCAAACTTATGTCAACTTTAGAGGGCTCTAATAGCTACCCAATGACACCAATATCATAGCAAATGGATACATAGAGAAGGAGAACCAGCCCTTACAACAGAGAGCAAAATATTTCCAACAGAGCCTACACAAAGAGAGAGATATCAATCACACAACTTCACTAAAATGAATGTTGCTCCCAGATTACTCAGAGAATGCTCCAGAGAATTGGTAAGCATAAAATAGACTCTTATAGCTATCCAATGAGACAAGAATTACATCAAATGGATACCATATGAGAGAGAACCAATGCTAACAACTCAGGGGTAGAGAGTTGCAACACTGCCTGCGCACACACATAGATATGCCTACTAAAAGAAAACAAACAAGCAAGCAAGGGGGTTGCTTAAGCAAGGGGCTTGCTTATCACAACTCCAGCACTTAGTGCTCACTTTACATGAGCTAAAACTCCAAGAAGATGGCCCAAAAGAAGTCGGGATACATGCTCCTTTTATAGTGAGAGGTGTGCCCCTAAAATCTAGGAACTACCTTTCCAAATCAGCCTCCTAACTTGGAGGAATTAGTTGAGATGACTTGGGGAGTGGTTGAGTGACTTTTCTTGATGGAATCTCGTGGCTTTTGGCTTCCTTTGATTGCTCCACATGTCCATAAAAGATTCCCCACGAATTTTTAGCTTGAAGCTTGACTTTTAACACTCCCCCTCAAGCTTCAATTCTTCATCCTTATCCAAGCTCCTTCATGTTGATGCATTGCTTGAATTTTGAAATCTTCATCCCATCCAAAGCCTTTGTAAACATGTCCGCAACTTGGTCCTTAGTACCAATATGATGTACTGAAACTTCCTTGGATATCACCTTTTCCCTTATGAAGTGATAGTGCACTTCAATATGCTTGGTTCTAGCATGATAGACAGGGTTCGATGCTAGATGAATGCTACTCATGTTGTCACAAAAAATTGGATATGTGTCAACCTGCAAATTAAGCTCCATAAATAACTTCTTAATCCACATTAGCTCACATGTGACTTGAGCCAAAGCTCTATACTCAGCCTCGGTGGAAGATAATGCCACCGTGGGTTGCTTCTTTGAAATCCATGAGATGATCTTGCTACCTAGCATGACTAGGTAACCACTTGTACTCCTTCTATCTTCCTTCGAACCGGCCCAATCGGCATCGGAATAAGCTTTGACCTGCATATCATCATCAAATGAGTAGAACAATCCTTCATTTATAGTGGCTTTGAGATATCGCAACATTCTTCTTGCAGCTTGCAAGTGTGTAGTCCTTGGACTATGCATAAATTGTGATAACACTCCAACTCCATATGCTATGTCAGGCCTGGTTATTGTGGCATAATTGAAAGAGCCTACAATAGATCGATACAAAGTTACATCCTCTAATGGCTCTCCATCAATGGAGCTTATCTTTACATTAACTTCCATGGGATTTGAAATAGGCTTGCAATGTAGCATCCCAAACCTCTCAAGTAGGTCTAGAATATACTTCCTTTGTATGAGCATAATACCTTCTTCTTTGTATACAACTTCAATGCCAAGAAAATACCTAAGATCTCCAAGATCAGAGATCCTAAACTCCTTTCCAAGCTTTGCCTTGATCTCCTCAATGCCCTTTGTATCATTACCTGTAATGATAAGATCATCTACATACACACACATGTAGACCACAAGTTCTCCTCTTTGTTTGATGAAGAGAGATGGATCTGCCTTGCATTGATTGTAACCACATTTGATCAAATAGTCCACCAATCTTTGGTTCCAAGCCCTTGGAGCTTGCTTTAGGCCATAAAGTGCCTTCTTCAACCTACAAACATGATGTGGAAACTCTTTATGAACAAAACCTAGTGGTTGCTCCATGTATACCTCTTCTTCCAAGTCTCCATTGAGAAAGGCATTCTTGATATCCAATTGGAAGAGCTTCCATCCTTTGCTAGCAGCCATTGCAATGAGTGTCCTAATGGTGCTCATCTTTGCCACGGGGCTGAATGTCTCTTCAAAGTCCACTCCATAGGTTTGTGCAAAACCCTTAGCCACCAATCTTGCTTTGAACCTAGAAATAGATCCATCTGAATTCCTCTTTACTTTATACACCCTCTTATTACCTATTACCTTCATGTTCTCCTTCTTGGGCACTAGAGTCCATGTTTGATTTTCCTCAAGTGCGTCGATCTCTTCTTGCATTGCCTCTTTCCATTCGGTGTACCTGCTTGCATCTTCATAGCAATCGGGCTCATGATCTTCTACTACTTTGTTCATATATGCATAATGTGTTGCCATGTATGAATCATAAGTAAACCTTTGAGTTGGATACTTAACTCTAGAAGACTTCCTTTCTTCACCTTTTGGAGGAATAAACCTCCTTTGCCTTGGGAACTTGATCTCTTTCTTTGACGTGGCTTCTTTCTCCATCATGTGTCCTTCATCATCTTCAACTTCATTACCTTCTTCATCCAACTGCACCAATGTTGCTTTTCCTTTGTTGATTGATTGTGCTTCATAGCTTGATGAAGGTCTCCCCCTCCATGGTGAGTTCATGCTTGAACTATCTTCATTGATGGAACACCTTGGGCCGCTTAGCTCTAGGTCGATTTGTTCTTCATCATGTCCATGCTTTTCTTCTTCATAGTCCTGCATACAATCATACTTCTTATACCAAGGGAGTAGCTCATCAAATGCTACATCCCTTGATATCCTCAAGTCCTTTGTATTTGGGTTGAAGCACCTGTAACCTTTATGATCATTTGAATATCCTAGAAACACACACTTTTCTGCCTTTGGTTGTAGCTTGTGCCTCAATTCACTTGGCACATGTACATAACAAGTACATCCAAATATCTTCAAGTGGGAAAGATCAGGTTTCTTACCATAATAGGCTTGATATGGTGTCAAGCCATGGATCCCTGAGGTAGGAGCCCTATTCATTAGATACACGGCGGTATTTGCTGCATCACTCCAAAACATGTTAGGTACATTCATCTCATTAAGCATTGCTCTAGCGATCTCGGCAATGTATCTATTCTTTCTCTCTGCTACTCCATTTTGTTGGGGTGTGTACCTGCATGTTACTTGCCTCTTGATGCCTTGATCCATTAAAAAATCAGAAAACTCATTTGAGAAATATTCTCCCCCTCCATCGGACCTTAGCTTCTTGATATATGTACCTGTTTCCTTCTCTACAATTGCCTTGAATGCTTTGAAACATGTAAACACATCTGATTTGTTTTTGATGAAATAAACCCAAACCATCCTTGTGCAATCATCTATAAAAGTGACAAAGTACTTGTTACCTCCAATGGATTGCTCTTTCGTTGGCCCCCACACATCTGTATGTATCAACTCCAATGGATGTTGGCTTATGTAGCCACTCTTCTTGAATGGAAGTCTCGCTTGCTTCCCTAGTTGACAAGATTCACATAAATGCTTCATACCTTGTCCTTGGAAGTTGGGAAGACCTTCAACCAGCCTCTTGAATTGCATTTCCTTCATTCTTTGTATGTTGATGTGACCTATCCTCTTGTGCCACAAGTCCAACTCCAAAATCCTCTTGTTTCCATATGTGAAGTAGACATGTTGAGTAGAATGAGAATTTACCTCCAAAGTGAAGAGTCTCCCTTGCTTCTTTCCTCTTGCTATGACCTTGTAACCTTGCTTAGGGTTCTCCACAAAGCATCCACCTTTGTTGAACCTTACTTGATAGCCTCTTTCAACCATTTGCCCAACGGACACCAAGTTCTTTGTGATGGTAGGTACATGCAAGACATCCTTGAGACATCTTCCTTCCTCCTTGTCATCCAAAGCTACATCTCCAACATGGGAGATCTCATGGGCTGTATCATCACCTGTTTCTACATGTCCTTTACCTTTGGGAACATGTAGATTAGTAAACCAAGAAGCATTGCAACTCATATGGTTGCTACATCCACTATCAATATACCAAGTGTTATCTACTTTGCTTGAATTCCCATTCATGTGCATCATCAAGAGATTGTCATTTTCTGAACTTGTAGAAGCATAATTACCTTGGCCTTTGTATGAAGAACCTTGATTATAGTTCCTTTGGTTTCCTCCTTGGTAGCAATCTCTAGCATAGTGGCCAAACTTGCCACATATGTAACATCCTTCGCCATCTTGATTCCTGTTTTGTTGATGTCGTCCTCCTCTTCCTCTTGATCTTCCTCTCCCTCTTTGTGATGAGGTGCCTTGGTCATGTCCTTGATTTCTTGAGTGGCCTTGCCTTCCTCCAAACCTTCCTTTGCCCCTTCCTTGTCCTTGTCTTCCTTTGCCCCTTTGATTACCTGCATGGAAAACTTGTGCATCTTTGCTTTTAGTTGAACTTCCACCTATGTTCATTTCTTCGGTGACCATGAGAGCAACCAATTGCTCAAAATCGGGAAGATTATCCCTTACATAAACTGAAGTGGTAAAGGGTTTCCACTTCTCATCATCTCTCAAACCATTGAGAGTATAAGCCACAAGATCGTCATCGTCTACGTGGCTTCCAATGGATCCCAATGCATCTGATAACTCCTTGACCTTAAGTATGTAGTCATTTATGCTACTCCCTGAGCTCTTCCTAAGGTTGTTGAGCTCATTCTTGAGTTGGATCTTCCTTGCTTTGGTGCTTGTTGAATAAAGCCTTTCAAGTGTCTCCCATACCTTCATGCTTGAATCCAGGTCTTGGATATGGCCGATCATGCTATTGCTAATGTGTTGGGAAAGAATAAAGATAACCCTCTTGTCTCTTTCATTCCATTCCCTAAAGGCCCTTCTCTGGTCATTGGTTGGATTCTCATCCAACCTAGGTCTTGGTTCACTTCCACTAATCAACCCCCAAAGGCCCTTGCCCATAAGATAGTTGGAGACCCTAAATCTCCATGGTTGATAGTTACCTTTGTCTAGCTTTTCAATTTGAGTGTTGAAGTCTCCCATATCTAGTCTTTGATACTTGACCTAGCCCTTGGCTAATGCTCCAATGTGTGTAAAATGAAAATGAGGCTCTGAGGTTACCTCAATCCAAAGCTTTCCTTAGATGGACACCTTGTGCTCTTGCAAATTTGAGTAGAATAGCTCCCCCTTGATGTGAGCTACCTCCAAGAAGCTTTTGTTGATGCAACTCTTCAACCACCAACTCCAAGATTTCTTCTTGCTTGTATGTGATACCTCCAAGATGCCCAAATGCTCTGATACCACTGATGGGGGAAGTATCTCAACCCCTAAGCAACGATGAAGCGCGAATGACCTCCACAGGTATCCTTCTTTGACCTCTGCACACCAAAAATGCTCTTACTCAGAGCTTATGCAGAGAACTCCAGTGAGCTTTTGTAGACCTGTAGTAGACACCAAGGGCTTTCCAACAAAACAAATTTCACTTGAAATGGATGCTTACACAAAGAAAAACAATGTCTACAACATGAGCTAGTTGAATGCTCACAACTGCTAGTCAAGCAGAGACCTCACTTCACTCCAGCAAACTTTTCTCAGAGATTATATAGAGAATGAATCTCAAACTTATGTCAACTTTAGAGGGCTCTAATAGCTACCCAATGACACCAATATCATAGCAAATGGATACATAGAGAAGGAGAACCAGCCCTTACAACAGAGAGCAAAATATTTCCAACAGAGCCTACACAAAGAGAGAGATATCAATCACACAACTTCACTAAAATGAATGTTGCTCCCAGATTACTCAGAGAATGCTCCAGAGAATTGGTAAGCATAAAATAGACTCTTATAGCTATCCAATGAGACAAGAATTACATCAAATGGATACCATATGAGAGAGAACCAATGCTAACAACTCAGGGGTAGAGAGTTGCAACACTGCCTGCGCACACACATAGATATGCCTACTAAAAGAAAACAAACAAGCAAGCAAGGGGGTTGCTTAAGCAAGGGGCTTGCTTATCACAACTCCAGAACTTAGTGCTCACTTTACATGAGCTAAAACTCCAAGAAGATGGCCCAAAAGAAGTCGGGATACATGCTCCTTTTATAGTGAGAGGTGTGCCCCTAAAATCTAGGAACTACCTTTCCAAATCAGCCTCCTAACTTGGAGGAATTAGTTGAGATGACTTGGGGAGTGGTTGAGTGACTTTTCTTGATGGAATCTCGTGGCTTTTGGCTTCCTTTGATTGCTCCACATGTCCATAAAAGATTCCCCACGAATTTTTAGCTTGAAGCTTGACTTTTAACAATATACATATACATATACATATACATATACATATACATATACATATACATATACATATACATATACATATACATATACGTATAGATATGCATATACATATACACATACATATGCATGTACATATACATATACATAGACATATACATATACATAGACATATACATATACATATACATATACATATACATATACGTATAGATATGCATATACATATACACATACATATGCATGTACATATACATAATACATAGACATATACATATACACAGACATATACATATACATATACATATACATATACATATACATACATATACATATACATATACATATACATATAATATACATACATATACATATACATTACATATACATATACATATACATATACATATACATTACATATACATACATATACATATACATATACATATACATATACAAATACAGATACATATACATATACATATACATATACATATACATATACATATACATATACATATACATA
>CM035418.1:41554459-41569459 GCA_020310875.1 Ceratopteris richardii
TTGACTCCCTTGAGCTTTGGTTCTTCATCAGGCTAGGGTCCTTAATCAAATGCAGGTACACCAATGGTAGACCTTGGAGGTCTAAATAAATCTAACACAATGCTATGTAGGGATACACATGGGCCATGCTTATGTAGCTTTTACAATGAGATTTGGGACACATTAATGTAGTCGAGAGACACAAAATAGACTACAAAATATATAATCCAAAGATATGTCCGCAACTGTAAGTACTATTGTCTATAGCCCATGAATGTAGACCCCTCCGACCCTACAAAAGGGGGCACACCCCTCCTACACTCCTCCCATTAAGTTTCTATGGGGAAACTTCACGATGCCACAAGGCCTTTATTTTTAGCCTTAATGGAAACCTAATGGCTCAAAAGTTAAGGCCCTACCTAACCTAATGGCTAGGCCCATAAAGATCATCTATCATCAATGATCACACATAGATATCATCTAACTTAAAAGTAAGGGTTCCATAAATGTTTTGTTCTCACAATCACTTCTGTTCATAAAGGGGGCCTTAAAACTTAGAGCACCATGGATCGTTTGCATTATTTTGAGGTTGGACTATGGACTCTATCTAAAAGTCAAGATAAAGAAGATAAGGAGGAGAGGTTTAACACACTTTCATACATGAAGAAAGGACCACACATAGATTGAGGCAAGAAAAAATGATCATCTTTGGCTTCTTCTACATAAAGGGAGTATACAAGAATGACCTAATACAAAAATAAAGACCAATACATAAAGAAAACCTAATGTCCATGAATGAAGAAATAGGAAAGAAACAATTGTGTCATCACTCTCGATAGATAAATCTAGTAAAGCCCACTAAAGTATCCCTAAGATTTAATATTGTAACCACTATACATGTCAAAGAAATCAGAACTGCTACGTGTCTTCCTCGATCCCCATGTTGTTGAGCTTGATATCTCAATAGTATAAGATATAATTGATAATGCCATTTTTCGTATGATGATAGCAGTTAATAAGGGGAAAAGCATCTCAAGGTATCCAATGTTACTCGAGGTATCCATGTTATTGATACTAAGTTAATCATTCTAATAGCACGAATACATAGAAACTACTTTTGCAATCATATTCTGACTTGAAATAAAAAGCTGATGATCTAGTAAACAATCGTTTGCTGAAACAAGATTTACAAACAATCTCAATCATGGGGTAGCATGAAAATATGAAAAAAAAAAACTCCCATGATGGAGTTGTTGGGCTAGTATATTTTCTGTCACGATTGATGGCAAGGAAGTAAAGGGACATGGATCTCCTGGTAGATGTCTGGCCACGTAAAGTTGGAAACAAGGGAGTGTATTTCATGCAAGCATACAAACCCTTGTTCTACTATCGCCTACGAAAGTACCTAAAAACACAGTATTCGTATCCACACCAGGAGCCTTGTTAAAGAAGAAGCTCTTCCGAGAAGGAGGTTATGATGTGGGCGATGCCGGATAAGCTGCTAGGTGTCTGTTTCTACATGAAATAGATTTTTTATCTTCTTCGGACTCGAGGAATCATGTTCGGCATGAGCAAAGCGACAACTCCTAATGAGCGGAAATGGGTTCAGCACTTCAAAAGAGGAAGCTCTTTTATGGAAGCTTCGGTGCTCATGCACTGCTGCTTCTTTTGCTGGTGCTGTTGTTGCTCGCTGGATCTTCCCAACGTGAAATCAAGGCTTGGTAGCCTGTTTGCCGCAACCGCTGCAGCTGCCTTTTGGGATGCGATAAGCTCGGACAGAGTAGAAGTGTTGTTGTATGGTTCGCAACCGTCCACCATCGTCATCATCGTCATCATTCTCCGCTTGCGGGCTTGCAGCATCTCCTGAGATTATTGTTTCAGGACCGTAAGATCAATGTAACCAGCATACATCGCATTCATTGAGTCTATGATCGCTCGATTAAGAAAGTTACCTCGCACGAAGGAGAGTCTGTGCATGTTCTTGAAGACGGCTGGGCTCCAGTTTCCTTGCTTGTTGTCTCCATAGCCCTGTATGTCAAACAATTTTCTGATATTAGACAAAGTTCCGTTTCATGTTGTCAAAGAGTAGTAAGGTTTTGGGAGGAATTAATGAGATTCAAGCAGATGTATGACAGATAATTAATGTAGTCACTTGTTGCAATTCCTATGTACAGCAACTCAAGAAGAAGCTTAGATCAGGAAGGAATATGCATGTTCATCGTTCTAAAAACATTATTCACTAGAAAGACTAGACCATTCGAGCTGCTACAATTCAATAGTTGCGCTGTAAACTCCTCTCCAATATAAATTTAGAAATTCTGTCACAACTTATCTTTTATGTTCACAGTCGTACAAGCTCGAACTGATTGTAGATGAATTCATTTTAGAATGTCAGTATTCTATAAAAATTTTGTGGATACGATTAAAATAGCCAACACTGATGAAGGTATGAAGCAGATCTTCTACGAAGTTGTATTATTACATAAAATGCATGAGAAATGTAAGAATTCAATCACTTAATTAGGCTCTGAACTTCAAAAGAAGATCTGAAACAATAGACTGTTTGAGGAAACCCTATGGAATCAGTGCTCCAACAGAAATCAGAAAGCACAAAAAAATTAGTACTGTAGTTCATTGGATTCATATTCGTGAATAAGCTTCTTTATTAGTATAGAATATTCGTATCTGTAAACACAATTTGTACGGCAACATACATTCCTTTAATTCCATTCCCTTCAACTTTACAATAAAAAATGAATCCCTTCTCTTTTCTTCCATTAGACTCTGAAATTTCGTGCTCTTCTCTAGCAAAAATCAAACACATTTGTTTTGCCATCAAGCTTGAAGATTCAAATAGTCAGAATAACAGCCACCAGTTTGGATTTATTTAAAAGTATCATACAAATAACTAGTTATTCTAACACATTGCTAGTAAATTGAAGCCGTTTGATACAATGTTTTACTCCATAGCATCAATTCCCCATGCACTCATTAGGATGTATATCTTGTTTTCTCTTTGTGATGTTTTGCAGAAAAATTGACGACAAAACGAATAAGTATGCTTCAGCATAAAGGGTCTCAAATGAACTAAAAATCCTGCATCGGTAAAACTTGCTAAGCTCTATCTCCATTAATATCTTCGATGACATGTTGTCATCTAGTACTAATCGAATTGCCACACAAAAACATTCCTCACCATAAGACCTCTCTCTCTTCTAAACCAAGAAGAATTGTTACTGCCTTTGCATGCAGAAGAATCACCCTCCTAGCGACATATCTTCATCCTTAAAAGATTACCCATTCCTTTCTACTAAGCAAGTTTTATACATCTGGCATGTATAGAAGAAATAAACAGAAACGGCCAAATTCCTGTCAAAGTAAAACTTTCTTTGTAGCCAATGGTAGGAATTGGAATGAGAAAGGCGATCCAAATGTAGATTTATGAATGCATTCCGGTCAGCTCCGTACTAAACCGATGTTGACTGAGAAACAAAATTCTTGACTGTAAGTCCAGATCTATAATGTCTTCTTCTGTGTGTAAAAGGTTTTTAATTTTTATCCGCCCAGATAAGCGCATACACACAAGGAGAAAACGATTTTCATTATTTCAAATCGTGAAATAACATCACGACAAGTTGCAAGAAAAAGATCTTCGATAAAATAGAGAAAATTAACGAGCATTAAAGCAAAAAAAAAAAACATTTCCTTTCAGCGCCTACTTTATAGAATTCCACTTGAATTAGTTCATGGTATGCTCGATATAAAAATCAATGAAACATACGTACTAGAGAAAAACACCTGAGCTATAAAATAAAAGCTATTCAATGAAATGAGCTAATATTTCCATGAATTGAAGTTGAAGTGGATATGATATAAAGCTTCCATGTTTCAAAACGGTCCAGAGCAATAAGCCTTTTGCAATTACAAAGTTATGTGGAGAAGATGGAGAAACCTTTAACATTTTTTTATGGAGAGTACAAAAAATTAGGAATGTCCAGTGAGTGGGCCTTGAATCCAGGCACTCTGCCCCACTTCGATGAAGACATACTCCTACATCAAACCTTTAACAATAATGCATCATGGGGCACACTCATTATTTATTATCTTTGTTTTTTATCTGAACACTTTGTGTGTGCAATAGCTTGTTAATTGTCAAGATTTTAAGAATTTGCGTTAACTTATAGGACACTCGAATAGGATTATAAAATGGTTTTCAAACTGCAAGTATTAAAAGACAATTCATTACTTTCGTCACTTCTATTAACAAAGTACAAGAGTTCCATGTGCGTTATGTATATTTACGAAATGCAACACGAATAAAATTAAAAAGATGATTCGTGGACAAGAAAAGCTCGGCAGAATATATTCTTCTTTAAATGTTTAGGTTAAATAAGTAAAGGCCATGAGCGAATTTGTAGCTTTTTTAGTATGCAGCATACATCAAATATGTTGTACGTTTTTTCTTGATATAAATCACTAACTTATTGATGTTTGATTATGAAAAGAGCTATTTATGGACCAACGAAATGTTGAAAGCAAATATCCACGCTCAAAATGTACATCTTTATCAAATTCGGAATTGCAAGGCCCCCAAATGAAGATATCCATGAGGACATTAAATAAGGATATTTGGTGCTTTAGGTATTAGATGTTCTTGTGTATCGTCATGAGATTCCTGGGTTATATGTACAAATTCGTATCTACTTCATATGCGGTAATTTGTAACTAACCATTGACTGTGTATATGGATTTTAGGACATTCTCATTTTTGGTAATATCTCAGGGCACTAGCTCTACCCCTATATGGTTCTCTGAATGTGGAATCCTCCAAAATGAGAATCGATATAACATTTTGGGAATATTAACTTCACAAATATAGTTTTTAATAAGTTAACTAGGACCTAAAAATACATATACGTCATTTTTTTTGTAAGTAGGTAGAGAATCTCAGAATCATACATCCTAAGTGGAAATTGGAAGATACATTGTAAGTAGATTGTTGGTTCTTCCTAATCATTGCCTTGATAGCTGGTTTGTTATATCTCTTTGATGCAAGTAAATGCTCAAAGAGTTGAAACACAATATAAATGATATTAATTTTATTCGTTCTAAAAATAATCTCTCATTTAAGATATGTAGACTTTTAATATGAAACCGGTACATATAACATTTGTTTTCACTTGTTCCGCTAGATGATCCTAAATATACAAATACTAGATGTAAAAATTGTAACTATAATACCACAATGATCGTCTCAAGCTTAAGGGAGAGAACCAAAGAGTAGACGACATGCAAGAAAAATTAGTTTAGTCCATAGTTATGTTTAGATTAAGATTCACAAACCAAGATGAGATGATTGTGAATAATTTAGATGATTTGGGGAATAATGTGGCTCAATTGTACGCTGCTACAAAATGTGTAAGAAATTCACATTTTTTAGGTAGTATGACAATACTTCCAAGAAATATGGGAAGAATTTCCTACTTAAAAGAAAAATTGATGGTTTTTCCCCTTGTGAACTATGGATATTATAGCTTTTAACAACTCAAAAAGATAGAAGCATAGGTCTATAATGCAACAACCAAAATTCGAGTTTTATTATGCAATCCACTTCTCCTGCTTTACTTGTTTCTAAGTGAGCACATGGAAAATCCGATAAGAAGTAGACCAAGAAATCAAATTTCAAAACTCTCTCTCTCCCACAAAGCGGAATTTTAGAAATAAAAGCTAATGTTCATCAATGTTAGAAGAACAAATTTTTCCTAAGCCTTTCCCTTCAAAGAAAAACATATGCTCATGGAAGGGTCAATGACCTAGAAAAACAAAATGTGTAAAAAGGTAACTTGGAAAATTTGAAAAGTTGGATTTTATCCCTAAAACTTTGATTCTATAAGATGGAATCTAAATTTTTATGTCTAGCCCTAAAACTTGGAACCTATATTCTACCCCTAAAAAAATCTGTAAAATTTGAAAAACTTGGATTCTAGCCCGAAATATAAATCTATAACTAGATGAAGATCATCTATTAAATAATAGGGAATATTCATGGTTTCTTATTGATATTGGCTTTTGATTTGGATTATGATTGAGAACTTTATATGAGAATATTTATGTATAGCCATTAGTGACTTGAACATGAAATTTTGTGTCCATTATTGTGGCAAAAATAGTGTAAATATGAACTTCTTAAGTAGATCATTGAAATCTTTGTTATGATGCCATTGCTCTAAACCTATTGAGGAATACATGGCTCAATCATTTTGGGTTTGTCTTTGGTTCATATCTAACCTATCATTGATTGTCCCCTTAATATGGCTAGGTCATTTATTGAATTGAACAGAGGAGCATGTTATTAGCACAAAGCGAGCAAGTTACTATCCGATCATGGTGATCTTCACCTATCATCTCCTTATACATCCATATCTACTTCTAACAAGAGGGCTAACTTTCATATATTAGAAAACGCATCTTCAAATTTGTCTCAAGAAGAATCAAGTATCATGAGGGCATAATTTTCACCTAAAGATTCTTTCTATGCTATGTTATAATGTGTGTATTGAATATATAACCTCCCAATATGTCAATTTTCATAGCTCAACTTATAGATGATTTTGGTTGTGTAACTCACGTTTTATGATTCAAGACCCTATAATAAATAGTTTATGTATTTTTTTGCAAGGTAGCTAGAAAAGATATATTTTGTGGATTTTTGGAATCACATTTTCATGGGCCCTTCAATGCATATGCATATGACTCACAATTCGGAACTTTGATGATATGTTATTTTTTGCTTCTCTAATCCATACAAATTGCATCAACCACAACAATTTGTTGATATTACTTAATAGACTTATCACGTGTAGTACTTGGTACTTCTTCGGTCAAAAAATCATGTGGTAGTTTTTGATTATGTAGCATAAAGAGAATTGAATCCTACATGGTACGTCAATCCTTGTTTCTATTCCACTTTTGACTAGGTTAATAGGAGGTATTAAATCTCATGGTGAATAAATTTTGGATTATGAATATAGTTCAAATCGTATGAGATCAACTCAGCTAAGAACATAAATCTAATAATTTTTTTACCCCTCACGAATTCCAAATCTCCTAATCCTTCAGAGAATAAAACAAATCTTTTTTTCCTAATGGCTTTGAAGCTTTGAGGCTTAGTAAGTCAATCTAAAACAAGGCCTTTTATTCAAGACAATCTTACCCTTGAGTATATAAGAGGTCCACATGTCAAAATGAAGGATAGAAGGTGATTTTACTTATGCTTTATGAATATATGAGAAATTTCATGATATGTAATCTCTAGGATTTAGACATGTTAATCAAGCTATGTGAGTGTTTGATACATCATATTAAGCATCAGCAAAATGTACAAAAATGCAACTCAAGGATGAGATACATAATTTGAGGAAAAGGCACTAAATGCACTAAGATAAAAAAAATGCACTAAGATAAATTGGAAAATTTGTAAAAGATTATGATACAATTTAGTACATCCCAAAATAGATTGAAGAACAATAAAAAAGGAAACTTGAAAAACTTTGAGATATGGATGCATCATATGGTAAGAACAAAAATGAATTTAGGTTTTAAATAACCTGTGGGAAATCAAACCCATGTATTTGACCTAGTTAAGTTAAGTTAATGGGATATTGATGATAATAACATCAATTTAGTGCAAGACGTGGGGATTTGTAAAGGATTCAATGTAATGGCCATCAAGGTGATCCTTAAACCCAAGTGTGTGATCCAATACAAGGGAAGGGATGGAAAGGGTTAGAAGGAGGGAGTTCAAGTGATTACGGTGAATTTTATATCTTTAGAAAGTTTCAACATAATTATTAGGGATCTTTGGCAAGAAAAAAATCAACAAGGGGCCCAAAGGTACAACACATCATGCAAAGGGTTTAAAGTTGATAATCAAAATTATAATTTTTTATGTACATCAAACTATGAAATTTTTCTTGATATGGTGCAAAATCAAAATGGAAAAATTATGGGGACTACTTGGTATATAGATATTGGATGCACTAACCACATGAACAACATCAATGGTAGATTTAGCAAAATACATGTACAATTCATAGAGTGACATGTTGAATAAGTGATGAAAACATCTCTCTAAGTCACATGCGTTAGATGTGATGATTGAAGGAAATCAATTTTCTTTTTAAATGATGTAAACAATTTTGAAAAAATAACTAAATTTTGGTTTTATTTGGTGGAAAATTGTGATTGATTAAGAGATATGGAGGATTAAAATTCAAATAGAATGCATGGTTTCTAGTGCTTGGCTCCTTGATTCAGGATGCTCCAAGTGTCAACAAGAGAATTGTTTCATATGATCATAATTTTGGAGCGCGATTTCCAACACTCCCCCTCAACCTTCAACCTTCAAGTCTTCATCCAAGTTCCATGATTTCAATGCTTCTGAACTTAATTAGCTTGGTTGATTACAATGCTTTGGTGAACATGTCACCACACTAATCCTTGATGCTTATGTGTTGGATATGCACATCCTTAACCAACACCTTTTCTTTGATGTAGTGTTAGTGTACCTCTATATGCTTGCTCGTAGCATGGAACATAGCATTTTAAGATAGTTACACACTATTCATGTTGTCACACATGATTGGAAATTATATAGTGTTAATGTACCTCGATGTGCTTGCTCCTAGGATGGGACATAGAATTTCTAGATACTTACACACTACTCATGTTGTCACACATGATTGGGAAATGATTAACTAGCAAATTCAATTCAACCATAAGCCAAATGAGACCACAAGTAACTTTTGCCAATGCTCTATATTCAACTTCTCTTGATGATAGAGTAATTTTTGGTTCTTTCTTTAGCATGCATGGGATGAACTTCTTCTCTAGTATCACTTCATGTGTACTTATTCTATCTTCTTTAGATGGAGCTCAATTAGCATGTGTAAATCTTCTTAACTACAAATCATCTTCATAATGATAGAAAACACCTTCATTCCCTTTGAAATATGTAAGCACTCTCTTAGTTCACATAAGTGAGGAACTCTAGGTGTGTGCATGAATTGAGATAATATGGACTCTAGATGTGTACATGAATTGAGATAATATTCCAGCTAGACATGCTAGGTCTGGCCTTATGATAGTGGCATAGTTCAAAGATCCCACTATAGATCTATATGAGAGTCCATCTTGAAATTAGTTACCTTCAATTGAAGTGTTTTTTGTTCTGACTTACATGGGGTTGATCAGTATTTTTTATCCTATAATTTCATACGTATGAATTACATCCAAGATATATTTTCTTTGCATGAGCCAAATATCATTGCGATTGTATATGAGCTCAATACCTAAAAAGTATCTTAGACCTCCATAAATTCAAACTCAAACCATCGAAAATACCAAACTCAAACAAAAATAAAATGAAGGGAAATTTTTACATCTAGCATTAACTAAGTCAAAGAGATTTCAAAAGGTTGTCAAGTGTGAACAAGAGAGCTGGTTCATATGCTCATTATTTCAAACTTCAATCTTTAAGTCTTCATCCAACTTTCATCATTCCAATCCCTCTTTTGAACTTCATTAGCTTGTTGGGTCCAATTGCTTTAGTGAACATATGAAAGCACTAATCTTAGGTACTTATGTGTTGGACTTGCACCTCCTTTGCCAACACCTTTTCCGTGTACTGGTAAGAAACATCTACATGCTTGCCCCTAGAAGAGAATGTAGCATTGCCAGATAGGTACACACTAATCATGCTACCACACATGATTGGAAATTGATTGACCTTAAAAAACAATTCAATCATAAGCTTCTTGAGCAAATGAGCTCACAAGTAACTTGTGCGAGAAATACTAGATGTAAAAAATTCCATTCATTTTATTTTTATTTATGTTTGGCATTTCGTGTTGAAAAGCTTTTCAAGAAATAAAATGCTTCTCGGATCAATGAGGACAAGAAGGGCTTCATCAAGGGTAAATCAATCATGGAGGCCATTATGATTGTTTGGGAATATGATTCTTAGAAATAAGGATTCACTTTTGCTAGTTCATCTCCCAAGATGGAAGGGACAGAAACTTATTACTCTTCTACTTTCTCCCTTTTTAGTGATTCCTAAGGGACCAAACTTAGTTTGCTGTCTGTGGAGGAGTTGGAACAAGATGAATGGTTTCATCAAGGTCAATGAGGATTGGAAAAGGGCTCCTGACACAAGAAAACATGATTCTATTACACAAAATGAGAGGCACTAAAAATATTGAATTAGAGAACCTCCAAAGGGAAAGAAACTTTGGAACAAATTTTTTCGTAAGTCGAAACATCTTTGAAATCAAGATAGAACACATTGGATTAGATAAGAGGACATTGACCTTACGAAGCATGTTCGCTATGAGGAGTGGGTCATGTAACAACCAAGAATGAAGTCTTTGGAGGCCTCCAAGGCCCAATTCATCTTGGGAAAAGATCCCCCAAAAATCAAAGGGTTAAGATGGATCATTGGTAACAAATTGAACAAGTTTCCTAGGCTCAGGAAGTAGTGAGAGCTACACATCCCCCTTAAAAGGAGATGATGTATGAAATGGCTTAGTATTTGATGGAAATTCATATTAACGGACCTGTAGCATCCTTGCATTGAGGTTAAAAGTGAGTTCTTATGTGCGAAATTCTCCAAAAGGGAATTTAGATGAACATCAAAGCTAATAAGATCTGCAAGGCCCCTCAATGGTGAAAGTGATGCCTTGTTGGTTGTTAAAACAATGACCATCTCTTGTTTTTGTGCCTTAAAACTAAATAGGTATCGGAGGTTACTCCGAAAATTCTTAATGTGAAGAATCAAATCAACTAGAAACAAGTGATGGTTGAAGCAATGAGCTTTTCTTTTGCCTTGTGGAACCACATCAAGGGGGATTATGACTATGGAAGATTTGGAAAGAAATGTGTACGGCCAACTTTGATGAAATCCCAAAAGAATGGTCAATTGTGAAATCCCTTAGCCTTTTAGTTAAAAGAATTTTGAACTCCAACGGAGTTCTCTCCCTTTAGAAATCATAAGATCTCCACTATGAAAAACAACAAGATCAAAAGTAAATGGAGTGCCCACGAGGGCATGAAAACTTCATTACTTGTATTTGCAACTCTCTCTAGGAACTGGCTTTCTGCCGCTCCTTGGAGTTAAATCTCCTTAATTCAATCCATGCTTTGTGGCACAAAAGGGATTGCAAGGGCACTATGCCCATTCAGTGCTTTGTGGGATAACGTGGATCGCAAGGGCACTATGCCCATTGAGTGTATATTGCTTTCTTCCAACTATTTCAATCCAGGCAGACAAGGCTTCGGCCGAACTCCTTATTATGGGAAAAAGAAAACCATGTGGCGTTTTAAAACTCTAAAAATTGTCGTTATGCTATGAAGGATGAGGTTTTATGGTTATAATTACAATTTTCGTGCTTTATACCATGGAATACGGTAAGCATTTTGCGAAAACCGTTGAGAAATTGACCATTCCATGATCCTGTTTGATCACGAACAATATAATTGGTAAATGCGTGGGTACATGTACATATAATCTGCCATCCGGTGTACTTATAGAGCTTAAATGAATGCGTCAGAATATGTACATATACACGGTCTTCCAGTGTACTTCCAGAGCTTAAACATGTATCTTTTGGTCAAGACTCAACAGTAATTGAATGAAGTCAGCGATGGGTTTTCTACGAGGAGATGGAGTTGACATTCGGCCTACAATACAAAACTGGAATTGTATATCTACGGGTTACAGAAAAAAGCACTTTGAACACTCCTCACGAGGGCAACCTACGCGATAAAGTAATCCCCTGACTTATTGAGCGCAATGTTGGGTTCCGCGACACCATGAATTCTTTACTTATCTAGAAGGAAAAGTTGGGGCGAGATGACAAACTTCAAGAAGCCACGTCGCGTCTCTAAGACGTAAGATTCTCATGAGAGACATTTTCTAACAGCGTTTTGATCTAACCTCTGCTCTTCGTCCTTGCCAATGGCGTTACATTCTTTTAGCTCATGGATTGACGTTTGAAGTGTTCTTCGCCCTCATTGAACACTGTTAGAGTTTGCTCATTTAGTCGTAAAGTTCAGGGTCTGATGTCCTCATGCGGATTTAGTCTTTTAAATTTTGAATGATTCACATTCCGCACTGTGTCAATCAGTTTTAAGGTACCACATTCTTAATCAAAATTTTCAGTATCAAATTAGTATGAAGATTCTGAAAAGAAAATGAATGGATTTACTCAAAGTACAGAATGGATTTATCATCACAAGTCTAAGAGATCTCGAAAAGCTTAAGCGCGAAGAATATTTTAAAATGATTTATGCTGTATCTGGGTAGGAGCGAAGCGTTGTACGTCATAGAAGAGACGCAGGCTACATGCCAAACGCATGTCGAATGTATATATGTGAAACGTAATTAAGTTAATCAGATTAGGATTAACTTAATTTATTTGTGAAACGTAATTAAGAATTGGTCAACTGCTCAGACGCGTACATCTGGAGTGATAAAGTCATAAAAGACGCAGAAAATTGGTGCACATTCCTTCGCGAATCGCAACCTTTCATCCTAAACTCGGGAAAAGCGAAATCGACGGACAAAGCAGAGTGGCCTAGAAATTAGCGCAAACGGAGGAAGCTTAAGTGAATAATGTGTACATATTAGTCTACATCATTAGGTGTCTTAAACCCATTCATCAATCATTGCGATAAGTCTCGATCATTACGCCTGATAAATCTCTATCACATAATCTTTGTGATTGGAAAATTTTTCATATGTATGAATTATTAACTTCTAACCAACTCCAGATGAACCCATTAACTAATATTCATTATCAGAGCACTTAATTAAATTATCACAGCACTTAATTAAACAGAATTACAGCTACTGCCTCGAGGTTGGATATTGATCCTGTGTGTGTATATATATATATATATATATATATATATATATATATATATATATATATATATATATATATATATATATATATATATATATTTTAAGGATAATCTTTCATCGACCAAGTCTCCTTACAGGCTTAAAATTTGAGGAAGTACTCAGTAATTGAAAGCCAATACTTTCCTCTTATGAAAATAGCGATGAAGGACAGTTTGGCACAGAAAACTGTGACAACTCCAACGTCGCCATTGACTCGCCAAGGTTCTCTCAGACATCAGCTAGGAGACACCGCGAAGGTCTCATAGATACATCATACACAATTGATCTCGAGTCTCTTTTTTTTTTTAAATGGAGGTTCAGCCGAAACCTACTCTCCCGGACTTTAACTTTGAAAGTGCAACTCTACAAGTGAATGGGCATAGCACCCGCGGGACCCCCTATCCCACAAAGCAGGGGTTAGACAAGGTTACAACTGGGTTTAGCTGGCCTAAGCCATAACATGTCTAGCCCGGGACTTGAACCCTGAACCTCCGCCTCAAGAGGTCAAAGCTCAACCAAGTGTCGTACGGGACGTGGACATTGATCTCGAGTCTTGGCCATCCGTCCTGACAAGCGCATTTATCAGTTATGTTCGTTGTGAAAATTGTCAATGTCGAAATTTATTGTGCTTGGAAGCTGAAATCTCATCGGGAAGGAATAAGACCTAGAATACCAACGTCGCCATGTCAAGGAGCTAGCTGTGGACGACAACTCAGCACAGAGACTCGGACAATTTCTATGTCCATAGCTTTGACTTTGTGTGTTCTGAATAAACGGGAATTTCGGAACTTGCGCGTTTTCCATGGCTATGGACTGCAATTCGGAATTGACAAAAAAAATCAACAGATTCCTTCCCGAGGCCGAGAAGACTAAGCCGAGGTCAACAACCTACGAGTGTGGTTTTCACTTCAGAAATGTCAAGAACATGGGAAACGAAGCCGGGCTTCTACGTGAAAAGGGAACCCAATGCTCCGTCCTCGGAATGCGCAGCGTCTGATGAACATTGAGAAAAGTGTACGCTTTATAGCTTCGACGACATTTGCATGACAACCACACCCGTGAGTCTATGACACACACAATCACACACGCACGTAGAGAGAGAGAGGTGTGCGCTATCCGACGCTGGGTCGCCATTGATCTATGTTGTTTCAGTAACGTGCAGACATGCGACAGCATATTCGTAAGCTACTTTTCTTCGTGAAACCAAAGGCCTTGTTTTTTTCTTTTTGTTTTTTTGATCCTCAAGAAAATTCTAAAAGCTGTGTACACTAGCTCTACCGTTCCTATTCACTTCCAGGCTGGCGCAACACTGTCTTGCAGCAATATTAGCTTATTTGCTCTGCCATGGACCCTCCTCGGCTATGGAAGATAGAAGATGATCAGCATATAACTCTATTACACAATTCTCTTCCTGGAAATAACAGATAATTAGCCAATGAAAAGCCCACAGTTCCATCCAACATATTCCACTATATTTGGAACTGTAGACAAAAGCACACCCTTCAGTGACACTGAAATGACTCATAGAGGTAGCACATGGATTCACTTTTGGGTGATCGTATTTCGCTTTCTGGGTGATCTGAAAAGTGCATCAAGTGTACATGATAACATGGATTCACTTTTGGGTGATCGTATTTCGCTTTCTGGGTGATCTGAAAAGTGCATCAAGTGTACATGATAATCTGGTGACTAGATTCCCAATGACCTCATCAAACATCCGGTCATCAGATTTATGAGCACATGATAGTAAGGCCATTGGATCTCAAAGGGTTTTATTGAATTTTTATTCATTAATATTATATGCATATAAATAAAATAAAAAGAAAAATAAAAAATAAACTACAAATAGATAAACATACGTAGTGCAATTTCAGGTCGCAGAAAAAGACACAAAAAAAAATCTGACTTTGAGTTTCTATATTTTAACATAAAATCTTTACTTTAATTATGCCCATTCTGTACACTTCAGAGATTAAAATAATAAAATAATAGGTCCTTGATTTTGGGTGACCCGAACAGATTGGTACTCAAGGGCCTCATTCCGTTGGCCTAAGGAGTTT
>CM035418.1:41574459-41646959 GCA_020310875.1 Ceratopteris richardii
ACATAACTCCTCTTTCTTTATCCCTAAAGGCGTCGTCTCGTAGTAAAAATTCAGACAGAAGACACAAAAATCAGACGCAATATTCTTTTCTGGCTTTCAGAGTTCCGTGTCCTCATCCGAGACGTTTCCAAACATATCTTTTCCTTCCCGTTCTGCAAGTCGAGACGCTCAAAGAGGTTTGAATGCCGGGAACATGATCACCTGCAACGGAGCTACAGGCTATGGTGGATGGGCTTTTCATTGACTAACATAATACGTCGTGACTCGGCCGTGCAACAACCCTGCGGGAGCATTTATTCTCGTAGATATCTGAACAAAAGTAGAATGTCATTGATAGCTACCTGCAGATGACTCTTCACGTGGGCTAAGGTGAGGTCCTTCACGTTCATCAGCTCCAGCACTGACTTGGGAGTTGCCCCTGCGCAAGAAATGAGAAACTTAAGAAAATTCTCATACTTGAATCACTCCAATCTCCATTCCATCGTTTATGTACTACATTCAAGCAGATATATGTCCTCCGGTATCATACAGGTTGATTGAACTATACTACAAACATCATCAACTTTGACCCTCGGCGATGAACAGAAATTAACTCTAAATGAGCAGCGATGTCGCCAAGAAATTATGTAGATTCCCCATATCATATACGTCGGATGAGAGCCTTGCAAATAAGATATTTGGGAAATTTAAACACATAAGAGAAAAATCTCTGACGGAAACATACTCTCATGGCCTCCGAGGAGTTCTACAGCATGGACGAAATGGGCGTGCAGAGTACTAGTCCATCTCATTCTAGGAGCCCTCATACTCCTCTTTGAAGGTAGACGTCCCATGAAGCGAGAGCGTAAGTAAGTGTCGCGGTACATGGGATTGTTCATCAACATGCCTGGATTGCACGCCGATCCCGCAGCTCCATAGCCACTTCCAAAGAACACGGAATTCGGCGTAGGTTCTGATCCCCCGAATGCACCAAGGTGGGGTATAGTTCCTGCTCTTATATCACTGATGGCGGGGAAGGGGTTATATTTTAGATTGCTTTCATGCAGTAGAAGCTGCTGTTGCAAGCAACTCATAGCCGGGTCGTTCAGCCTTACGGTACAGGAAGGAGATGTCATGGTATTTGTAAGAGATCCTTTACATTGGACATCAGGCACAGAGCATAGATGTGGTACATGAATGTTCTGGTTGGGAGTCGAGGAAAAGCTGTTAGATGGGCCGTGCGAAACATTCATATACATGCCACCGTTATGTAAATCAGGACTGAAGTGAGAAGAGCAGCTATGGTGGGAAGATGGAGGAGCTGAAGGACAAAGGGAAGTAACTTTTTGGATAGCTTGTCTTGATGCATCATCCATAATGAAGGATGTAGAAGAAAGGGAGAACGGGCCGTTGATTGCATGAGGTTGCAGAAGACTTGAGTGATTAGGGTTCTGGATGCTTGGTTGAATATTCAGTGTCGATGTCGGGCTCACCGCTACGTCAGGCAAAGCTGAGTCTGGACTTCCCAGAGACAAGTTCGTGCTTACTGCTTCGTGTGGACTGGGGCGGAAGCAGCTGTCCGGAACATCGGTGCTGAAAGGATTCAGCGTGCAGTTTCCGCTCGATCTTGCAGACATGAGGTCCAAGCTCAGCTCCGGCGCCACAAAATTGACGATAACGCTGTCGGGACTATTGCTGTTAAGGAGACGGTTGTAGCTGCTTCGTCCTGAAAGATTATGGTGGCTGTGACTTTCAATGTTTAGAGCTGGAGCACTACCTGTTCCGCGTAGCTGCTCCAGCTTCAAACTCTTGTTTGGATTCCCACAGCTACTGAAATGATCTGCGCTGCGAATCCTGCATGAAGGCGGACTTATCTGCAGAGAAAGATCGTGATCCAACCCTGCCTTAAGAAGGAGAGCTCCCGGTTTACCGTCCTGGGAGATCGGGCTCTGAGTTGCTGTCGCCGTGGCCATGTCTGCAAGCGCGGAAGCTTAATACGAACCCTTCAAATAGGGGGGGGCTATGGCTGCAGTAATATACAGATGAGCACAAAATAAAGTCGGTTCTACGATGGTTAATCAGGTGCCCCTCTGCGGACTTCGACACCGCGGTTTGTGTCGCGTCCCTCGCGAGGACGAGATACGGATTTCTTCTCCTCGAATCGATGTTGTGAGCTCCTCACAACAGGTTACTTCGCAGTTCTCCATTCTGGAAACTTGTAGAAGCTCGGAAGTGCATGGCGATGAGTATCTGCGGCAACACCAAGAGGCGTAGCCTGTATCCTGTGCTTTCACGAACCAGGTCAATATAATTATTGGCTTCTCACGTCCTCACTGTGTAGCCGCGCCCGCGCAGACAAAACAGATCTGAGCTATCATGTTCAAGTGGCATACATCAATATTATATCTGTATGTGTATGCGTGCGTGTTCTTGTGTGTGTATGTGTGTGTGCCCCACAGAGAGAGAGAGAGAGAGAGAGAGAGAGAGAGAGAGAGAGACTCTTGTTGACTATGCCGCTATATACTTGTGGGATGAAGTGAATAGCATAAGGAATGTAGTGGGAGCCTGGGAGGCACAACCCACACACTGATTCATGCTACACAGATACACTGCCTGAGGCTCACATGTATAATGTAAGGAGAGAGAGAGAGAGAGAGAGAGAGAGAGAGAGAGAGAGAGAGAGAGAGGAGCAATGACGGTACAGCTATGGCGTCAACGACATTAGCTTTCTGGGTAACGGGGTAGAGAGTGGCAGAGAGAGAGAAGAGATGAAAGAGTCGAGATCTTCGGACAAACAATCCGTGTGGCATCACAATCACCAGCATGGGTGTGCCATGGATGATGAGTTATGAGAGAGAAGGATAGAGGGACAGCGTTTTGGACAAAGGGATTTGCTGTGTCCGCATGGATGAGTGTGACAGAACATTGAAACAAGGTTGATCTAGAGAGAGAGTTTCCGATAACCAACTCATGCATGTGTAAGAGTTAGTGTTCATCGGCACCAATTCTGAGGCGCAGTAAACCTCCATAGATTTTACCACGCAGAAGAGCGACGGAAACTGCTTTTTCTCTTTCAAGGCGAGCCTGATTGATGACGCCGAGCTGCCATGGCTTCGCTCATCACCTCAGTCTGACCATAGCTTTCTGCTTCTTTTTCTCTGCCTTCGTCCAGAAAACGGTATATTCACTGTTATACAATTGGACCCAATTTTATTCTCTTCAACGAAATTTTAGAATTTGGCAGATCTTGCCAGTTAAGTACTTCGAATCACTAAAATTAGCCCTTTGCGCCATGTGCGCCTCTGATACGAAGTAACCTTCAGCATAAGTTTTATTAACGTACATGGTAGACCCTGACGTCGACACAGCGAAATCTATGTCCGTCCAATTCCATCACTGTCTCAATTGTTCCTCGTATAACTTGTTTGATTCAACATCACGATTAATCCATCTCCCCAAGTTATATTAATAATGGTTAGCTGAAAGCTGTTCTGCCTTTAGAATCTCCATTTTTAAACCGTATGCGCCATGTCTGCTTCTGCTTCCACGCTTATCTGGAGTGTGTGTATATGTGTGTACCTCTACGTCTGTATGCGTTCATGGACACACAGACAAAGAGACATTGCAGGTGGAGAACATTATGGTGTCAAAAGCATATCATTACACATTCAGATCATTGGAACCCTCTTCTGTTGAGCAATGTAATGTAACAAATATGCAGATGTGCCTTGTACTCTCAAGCAAATGGCCAGGGTTCATGTCCCGCCTAGGGCTGGATGCCTTAGAGTTCCCCAAGATGGGTGCCTCTACATTACGAGGTCGGGTGTGTGTCTTTCCAATTCATTGTACTCTCAAAAAAAAAAAAAGGGTATTGTTGTGTTTAGTAATGACAACAATGACTAGTTTTCCCTTGTTAATAATCATGATGTGCCTTGAAGAACTTGTTTTAGTTAACAAACAAAAGAAAAAGCAATCTCATTCTGTCGGGTTTGAATGAGTGTACCTCAATGCTTCCATTTTGTAGCAACATTGCAAACTTAATTGTTTGTTGATAATATATTCTTCTCTCTAATCATTGGTCGGTTTTGCTTGACTTGCATAAACAATGTCCTAAATTTAGGGCTAGATGGCCTTATTTTGATGCTAACCCCTTGCAAGATGATGCTGTCGAGAATAAGATCTATGAGAACTTTAAAATTGTCTATTATCATTATATTGCCCTTTCTAAGGCTTCGGGGCGTACAAGTGTAGGAACCTAGCGAGATCAAAATGAAGAGTGCTTATACACAATCCATTTATATGAGTCCCAATCAAAGCATCCGAGTCCCAAATCAAAGCATCTTCGACCAAATACATTAAAGTCGGGTGAGGATGTGGTATCTAGTAGCATTATTATATACACTAGGGGACTCTGGTCTTGAAAATTGTTGAATCCAAAAAGCATGCATCATTTTTTTAAAAAGAAATAAACAACTAGAGACTTCATTTCTATGGTGGAAAAGAAAGATAAGGGACTTCCATTTTGCAACAACATTGGAAACGTAAATGTTTGTTGATAATATATTCTTCCCTCTCATCATTGGTCGGTTTTGCTTGACTTGCATAAACAATGTCCTTAATCTTAGGCTAGATGGCCTTATTTTCATGCTAACCCCTTGCAAGTTGATGTTGTCGAGAACAAGATCTATGAAAACTTTAAAACTTTCTATTATCATTATATCGCCCCTTCTAAGGCTTTTGGGTATACATGCAATAATGTCCACAAGGTTATGACTAACTATAGGAACCTAGTGAGATCAAAATGAAGAGTACTAATACACAGCCCATCTATAGGAAAACCAAAACACACATTGAGCCCAATCAAAGCATCTTTGAGCATAATTATAGATTAAAGTAGGGTGAGCATGTGGTATCTAGTAGCATTATTATATACAATAGGGGACTCTCGTCTTGAAAATTGGTGATACCAAAAAACTTGTCTACTTTCTTGAAAAAGAAATAAAAAAACTACAGACTTAATTTCTATGGTGGAAAAGAAAGTTAAGGGAGTTCTATAAGTAATCAAGAGAATATGAAGGTGCCAAATTGAATCTTTATTTAATGTTGATATGGATGTCCTCTTGCACCTTTGAAGTTTCCTACAAATAGTTATGCATTGGGTTGTTTCATCACATTTTTTAAAATCATGGTAAAACAAAGGTAGCATAACAAAAGATTTCCCGTTCCCCTTTTTCTTGCAGAAGTTTATTGATGACTTCTCTAATATTGTCGAAGAAGATAATAATTACCTTCTTAGTTGTGTTGATATATTCTTTTTGGCTATGGTAGGTCAACCATAAAAGGACAAGTCTCTTCGATGCATTTAGTCTACTTGATGTGAACTTTTGGAAGACGTTAATGGGATAAGGCATCTTAGAATAAAAATGGGTTTTCGTGAAACCCTCTCTCAAGGATGGTATTGGATCATGGAGACATTTGGAAAAACGTGTTTTCAAATATATGCTTTCCAACCAAATTTATCCAATTGAGCTTTAGTTCTTAATAAGCACGTTGTATGAGGAATAATTTAATCTCTTTCTTAATTAGAAGCCATCTAATGAAAAAACTAACATCATTCTAAGGTATGTAATGGGTGGTCCTTTAGAACCCAAAATCAATAAGGTTCACTAGTTCTTGAAATCTTCCATCATATCGAGCAAGCTGAAGTATTTGGACAATCAGCAAATCTAGTGAAATTAAAATCAAGATATATGTGTTTGAGAATGAATCAACACCCCTACGCTCCTTCGGAAGGTTCTAACACCTCAAAGTTTTGTTTGGAGATTGAGATGCTTCTACTTCCATTGCTTT
Source organism: Ceratopteris richardii (assembly GCA_020310875.1). Taxonomy (NCBI): domain Eukaryota; kingdom Viridiplantae; phylum Streptophyta; class Polypodiopsida; order Polypodiales; family Pteridaceae; genus Ceratopteris; species Ceratopteris richardii. The sequence continues at coordinate 41,580,289 of CM035418.1, forward strand.
TTTTATCAATTTTCTTTGTGCTTGGACACCATGAATATGTCAAAAGTAGAAAAAAGATCATATTGAATTGCTTCTAGGGTTTGAAGGAAAGCCCTAGAATACACATTGTGGATATGTTCTTGCATTCATGGTGGTAGCACACCGAGTGCCAAAATATCTCAATGGAGAGAGGCGCTCAATTACATAACGTTTTCCTTGCATTTAGTGGATTCATCATTTTCCTCATCTCAAACCTTGGTTACATTTTTTTAAAGCTACATAGTATTAAATATTGTTGCATTCTCCATACTTTTATGTTCATATAAAGAATTCTTTCACACACACTCTTGCTCTATGTCTTTCTCTTTCTCCTACCTCCTCTCATACTTACTTAAATTTAGCCTTCAATCTCTTGTCTCTCACCCTTCACACACTTCCTCTATCTCATTTGCACAATCTTTTCTTTCTTTTTTCCACTTTTTCTAACACATAGAGCTAGAGATTTCTTCACATATAAACATTCTTTATCTCACACATGCACACTCCCTCACATATGCACAAATTTCCTTTTTGATACACTAACAATTAAGCTCATACACAAGCATGCACACACACACACACGCTTTCTCTTTTACTTCACTCATTTTTGCTACCCTTCTCCTCTCTTCTCCTTACCTTTCAACATCCTTAGTGTTTCTCTCTTCTCTTCTTCAATTTTCTTTTCCTTGTCCTCTTCTGCTTACTAATCTTGTTTCTCCTCTCTGTTCTCACTTTCTTTTCCCCCCTTCTTTTATTTTCTTTCCTCTCTTATTCCCCTTCAACTCTCTTCTCCTTTCCTCTCCTCAATCTATTGAGCCTACTCTTCTTCCTCCTCTCTTCTCTCCCTACCTTTTCCCTGATCTCAATCTTCTCATTTATCCTTTCTCTTCCTCTTCCTTCACTTATCACAATGTTCTCTCTTTCCTCTGTTGTTCTCCTTTTCCTCTCTTATCCTTTCCTAACATCCACTCCACTTTTTCCTCTCTTTTCCTCTTTCCTCTCTATTCTTCTCTTTACTCTTCTTCACTTTTGGATTCCTTCTCACCTTTTCTTCATCCTTCTCCTTTTCTTACTCAGCTCTTCTTCTCCTTCTCCATTCATCTCCTCACTCTAATGAGGCTAATCTTCTTTCTCCCCTCTACTCTCCATTTATTTTCCCCTCTTCCACTCTTCTTCTTTTTCCCTTTTCTTCCTTTTCCTTCACTTCTCAGTAAGCCTTATCGCTTCCTTCTCTTCTTCTCCTTATAGAGCTCTTTGCTCCTTACCTTTCATCCTCCTCACTTCTCTCTTCTCTTCTTCACTTTCTTGTTCATTTTCTTGTTTGCATTTAGTGATTTCTCTTTCCTCCTCTCCTTCTAATTTTCACCTATCTCTATCTCTATATCTTTCTCTCTCTTCCCCCATTTCTCTCTCTTTATCTCTCTCTCTCTCTTGCTCTATGCCACCAAGCAAATCCTTCTTCTTGTATTCACAGTCCCTATCACTCATTAGTGTGATTCACATCTTCCTTTTTGGACACACACACACACACAAAACCTTATATTAAAATAAAAACACATGCTCATACATGTTTCTTTATGCATACATGCATGCATACATGACTCATAGTATGCATGCTCTTACAAACATGAAAATAAAATTCACTTCTCTCAAACAAAATATGGCACCATAGTTCAAGAGTCCAGATTCATCATATCCATACCAACTAAATAAAGATTATCATTATGTTTTCACGAGAGCTTTATAGACCATGCCATGTCTTCAATCAAAAACTAATGCTTACAATCCATTCATATGGATGCTTCATGTTTTAAAAAAAAATCAATATCATAAGAGATTAAATCATTTACTTTAGCCAAGAGAATAATTGAAACACTCAATATGCTCTCCTTAGAACTCTACTACAACGTGCAAATACAAGGGGAAATTGAATTTTTATTTTCTCATTTTATAGCATAGCACCACAAAAACCGTTAATAATGTTAACATCAAATAGAGGTTGTAATAAATTCATGCATGCATTTCAATTTTTGAACAATTTCAATAGTACTATCATTGGTATTTGTTGCTCCTCAAATTCATTAACAAGAAAATGAGGCTCAATTGCTTTCAAACCTTTACTCTGGGTCATAACATTAAAACATTTTCAAGTTTGATAGAAAGCATTTACAAAAGAAACACAGAGGAAGTCTTTTTTTTGGAGAACCTTAAGTGACAGCACATATATGAAATAGAAAGAAATTCGAAACTGATTCTGCTCCTGTACTCAATAACTAAATATCTTCTTTCTTTGAGTTCATCTTTAATGTTGATAACATGTGCAGATCTTTGTTGGAATCAAAGCCACATAAGCCAACGAAGCAATGCCTAAGAAGCTTGGGCATGAAGAGATGACCATGAACTTGAAAAGAATATGAACATCCCTCTTAGGCACTATCTCCCTTCAAATAACAATTAGAGAGTTCATTTCTCCAGATCTAAGCAGATCCCTTGATCAAATTTCTTCTAGAGGCTCTCAATATTTGGCACAATCCTCTTGTGTTCGTTATCCTCCATTTTTCTTAGAAGCCTTGCTCATACTTATCGTTTCCTCCATGCATAAAGAAAAGGGATGATAAGAACGCATTACAAAGCTTCAAGATGATTCTGCTCCTCCATAAGAAATTAAGAAGCCCTTTTTTCTACAGTTTTTCTTGATACGCTCAATAATAGCTGATTCACCTTCAAATTCTTCCTATTCCCAAGGCTGATGAACATAGAAACTTCATTTGTGCCCCAATCAACCAATTCTTTTGTGTACCCCCAAATGAAATGAGTTCCTCCTCCCTTCATGACGAATTTCCTTTCTTTTCTCTCTAGATCCCTTTGGGGTTTGTATTCCCCTACTTCAGATGATGCTCCTTCTCTGCCCCTTCGCAATTTGTTCATATGATTTACGTTTTCATTACCCAAAACGTTGTGGACGAAAGAAGAGGGCACAACGTTTTCTCTCACAAAGACTTTCCTCCAAGTTCCACGTATCTGCTACAGATGAGATACTAAGAAATTCCACGTGCTTTGTATAATCAATATATACATAAAATATATATATCATTATTTGAATGCCTTTCCATTTATACATTCTTATACACATACATACATTCACACATGCAAATATGCATCACCACACCGGTTCAATTTCGCTTACATACAAAATCAAAATTTGCGGCCTATACAGTAAACATATGCTCAAATAAGTACATATACATCATGAGAGACACTCAATATACACACACATACACACTTATATATAAATAGTTACGTAGAGATAAACTCACACACATATCTATATACACCTCAAATAACATAACGGCATGCATTTGTAAATCAATAGACCATCACACACCTTAGTTCACAGATTTGTATACAACATGCTCTTATACACTCGTGCGCTTACATACATATTCATTCACAAACACATATACTCATTATCGTGCATGATACATTCACACCAATAGCGCGCGCGCACACACACACATATATATACATACATACACACACACACACACACACACACACACACACATATATATATATATATATATATATATATATATATATATATATATATATATATATATATATATATATATATATATATATATATATATGTACACATGTATTCCCATTTACATTTCCATACATATATAAAATCTCACACAATAGCAAATGTACCTACTTGATGGCGAATACTTCTCAAACACATGTATTTCTCAAATTTACAAGTAACAAATATACACACATATGTACACATTTTGTCACAAGCATCATATACACTCAAAAGCATATTCAAATTACTAACAACTACTAACAAATGCATTTGAGTCCAATGAATGCATTCCGATATATAAGAGTGAAAAATGCAAGGGAATGTACTCCAATGCCTTCCATGCACAATTGATGCAAAAGAAAAAATTGACAAACACAAAAAAATGCAATGTTATGGTATCAATATTGATGGATGCAACCATAATAGTTGTGAAATACACATGTAAAGTAATCACGATCCATGCATTCACTTCATGTATATACATTCTAAACTCTTTGCACATATATGTATTTTTAGAGCTTAGCGTCTTCTTTACTTCGACCTACACTTAAAATCCAAAAGACCATTAGACCCACAAGACAAATAAGGTCATACATGGAAACTTGTTGGGAAAGATGGATGGAAACTCCAAGAAATGAGTAGGTACTACCAAATCCTACTTTCTACCAGCCCTTTGGTGCTTCAAAGTTGAGTTCTAGGTCCCTTGACACTAAATAAGTGCCTATGTACTTTGGAAATGATGTGAAAAATGATTGAACCAAAACAGACTACTTCCAAGTTAAAGGATTAATGAAAACCTTTCTATTCTTGTTCATACACCTGCTGCTTGTTATGCTCACGGCTTCCAGTACAGTAGGAATAAGAAAAATTCCTCTTAGAGGTAGCAAATTAGCTTAATGAGCTAATGCTTCCAGGTGGAATCACTTAAAATGATACACTATACACAAAGCAATCAATTTAGCAATTGAATCATTACCCTCGATTTTTTAGGACCTCTCCAGAGTTTGACCAGTGATTGCTTCGACGTGCTTTTCTCCAAATTGGCTGAATAGATTGTCTTCAAACTTTGTGAGCACGTAGAGAACTTAGAGCTGATTCCAACAAGCTATCGAACATAAAAAATTGGGTAGAAGCGAGCGCGACATGAGTAGTACAAGTTGACTGTAATAAGTGACTATGATAGAGAGACCATAGATGAGAAGTATAGATCTATTGTATTAGAACATATTAATGTTGTACAAGATCATTAGCACGATAAACAATGTCTAATGATTGTGAGCAATATAGGCTGTGATGTATGCCTTAGTCTCTTAGAATGTGGTCAAGGATAACTCGGGTATGGAGCTACATCAACCTGGGAGTTTTTTAGATATCTTTTATAGATGTGAGATTTGAATTTGAATTTGAATCCTCCATTGGCTCTCACTAAAAAGTAGCCCTCCAATTTAGGAGATATTCTCTCAAGTGGAGTCGTGACTTTTCCAACTAATAAATCCACGAGTTTGGTGGTGATAACAAGTATTCTTTTCAAGTCATAATGACTTTTGTACATAGTAAAAGCCAAAAGCTTCCTAGAAATGGTTTCCATGAAGCTTCAATTGTACATAAACTTTAGCCAAATGTGTAGGCTTGGTCTTTGCACCAATAGCTCGCCCTCAAGCCAAACATTTTGGCTTGCTCTTCTTCTTAAATCTTCTTTAATGTCTTGCAATCCAATCATAGACTTAAACCTGCAAAGTTTTGTACCATCTAATGCTTTAGTCAATAAGTCTGCACATTGCATATTAGTAGACACATAAGCCAACTGAATTTCTTTGCTCAATAGCTTCTCTCTCACATAATGATAGTGGACCTCTATATTCTTGGTCCTAGCATGATAAATAGGATTTGCTGCAAGATGTAGTGAGCTTGTATTATCTCCAAAAAATCATTGGAGATGTAGTATGCAAAACCAAATGTGTGTATAGTAATCTGATCCATATGGCCTCTTGAGTAGCATTGGCCAATCCTCTATACTCTGCCTCTGTAGAAGATAAAGCAAGAGTAGGAAGCTTCTTTGAAGACCATGATATAGGTTTATCACCTGCAAAGGATAGGTATCCTGAGGTACTTCTTATATCATCTTTCCAACCTACCCAATCTGCATTTGAATATATCCTAATGTCCAAGTCTGAAGTATAAGGAAAATATAACCCTTGATTTTGAGTGCCCTTAAGGTATTTCAGAATCCTTTTGGTAGTTCCAAATGAGGTGTCCTAGGTTTGTGCATAAATTGACTTAGAACTCTTACTCCATAAGCAATATCAATCCTTGTCAATGTGGCATAGTTCAAGCTTCCCACTATGCTTTGGTAACATGCAATGTTCTCAAGCACATCACCTTCATGAGCACTTAACTTCTGATTAACCTCCATTGGAGTACTTGTTACTTTGGCATCCTACAAATGAAACTTCTTTAACATATCCTGTATATACTTTCTCTGAGTAATATAAATTCCAGAATTAGTATAGACTAACTCACGTCCAAGAAAGTATTTTAGTGATCCAAGATCACTAATTTTGAATTCTTGCATCAATTGATTCTTAATTTGCTTGATACCATTAACATCATTACCTTTGAGTATGATATCATCTACATATACACATACGTATATTACCTCTGAATTTCTTCCCTTAATAAATAGAGAAGTATCTGCTTTACCATGATGAACCCTTGATCCTGAAGGTATGTAGTCACCCTATGATTCCATGCCCTAGGTGCCTACTTCAATCCATAAAGAGCTTTGTTCAATTTAAATACATATGTTACCTTGCTTGGTTCCTCATAGCCAGGAGGTTGAAACATGTACACCTCCTTTGAAATACAACCATTTAGAAATACATTTTTTACATCCAATTGATACATGTTCCACTTCTTTGATGCAGCCACACTTACCAATACCCTGATGGTTGGCATTTTGGCACAACTGAGAAGGTTTCTTCATTATCAACCCTTGGGTTTGTGCAAAACCCTTAGCCACAAGTCTAGATTTGTACTTGCTTATTGATCCATCAGAATTTCTTTTGATCTTATAGATCCATCTATAACAAATTACCTTCATAGACTCCTTCTTTGGTACTAGTTCCCAAGTATCACTCTCCTTGAGTGATACTTGGGAATCATCCATAGCTTCCTTCCATTCTACCTTGGTCTTTGCCTCTTCATATGATGAGGGCTCTTCAAATGACAAGTCTCTTGCAAGATAAACAAAGTGCTTAGTAACTAAGGAAGTGTCATACCCATATCTGATTGGCTTCTTGATCTCCCTTTGTTATATTCTGATTGCTTGGTTGGATGATTCATGTATATCCTGCAACTTCTTCATTTTGACTTTTCCTTTGGACTTCCATGCCTTGAACTCTTCTAAGTTGATGATGTCCTCATCGTCTGAGTTGATGTATTCAATCTGATTAGGTTCCTCCTTAGTGAGGCTTGGAAACTCCTCTTCCAAGTCATAAGGTAGCTTTACTTTCTTGCATTCACTTTCAAACCAAGAGTCATTCTCATCAAAGCCAACATTGGAAGGATTGTAGAACCTATATCCTTTCTGATTCAAGTCATAGCCTATGAAGATGCACTTCTCTGCCTTAGGGTCTAGCTTACCTCTTTTTTGAGAAGGGATATGCACATAAGCAACACATCCAAAGATCTTGCAATGATCAAGTGAAGGTCTTCTACCATGCCATGCTTCATATGGGGTCATCCCATCAAAAGATTTGGATGATAACCTCTTTACAAGATAAGTGGTAGTAGATACACTGTTTGCACACAAGTAATTAGGTATTTTTTCTCATTTAACATTGACCTAGCTGTTTCGACAATTAATCTATTTCTCCTCTCTACCACCCCATTTTGCTCAGGGGTATACCTTTTTGTAATTTCTCTCTTGATTCCTCTGTCCTGCAAGAATGTATCAAACTCATTTGAGAGGTACTCACCTCCTCTATCTGACCTTAGTCTCTTAGGTTTCTTCCTGTTTGGTTCTCAACAAGTGCAAGATACTTTTTAAAGCAACTAAATACTTCATCTTTGTGCTTCATAAAGTATAAGACAATCCATCTACTGAAATCATCAATGAAAGATACATAATACCTTGATCCAGAGATTGAGGGATCGTTACTTGGTCCCCATACATATGTATGGAGAAACTCTAGGCTGTCCTCATGCATGTAGCCTTTCCGTGAGAAGGGTAACCTGTGAGATTTTCCAAATTGACAAGCACCACATATATAGATCATGTGTTGCTTGGATACATTAGGTATCCCAAGCACACATTGATCTCTACATATCTGTTTTAAGGTTCTTTCACCAACATGCCCTTATCTCTTATGCCAAATTTCAAGCTCTAATAGTGTTTGATCTTTGTAGCTATAAAGTGCAATATTCCTTGTATCTTCAAGTTCAAAAGTGAATAATCTACCTGTCTTTTCTCCTTTGGCAATTCTCTTGAATCCATGTTGGGGATCCTCCACCATTTTGGCTTAATCTAACCTGCAAACCTTTTTCCACAATCTCTCCAACACTCATCAAATTCTTGGTAATTGTAGGTACATATAGACCCTACTCAAGAGACTCTTGTTTCCATTAGAGGTCTTAACATTTCCTAGTTTAATCACTGATTGCTTGGTGTCATCACCTGTTTGTACCTGATGCTTACCCTTTGGTTCCTCAAGGTCAGACAGAAGAGCTACATTGCCTACAAAATGGTTTGGGTATCCTGAGTCAATGTAGAAGAGATGGTCATCATTTATACCTGGTTTTGAAGTCTTATTCATAATCAAAAGAGAATCCTTTTGCTCCTTTATGTAGTTGTTTTAATCTATCCTTGATTTGTAGCCTCCTTTGCTAGTTGCTATGTAGTTGTTATTGTATCCTTGACGATGATTCAATCTTCCTCTTGATTGTGTATATCCACCTCTTTGATAAACTCTTCCTCTCTGATTTTTGAAGTTCCTGTAACACTCATCTGTAGTATGATTTGACAATCCACAGATATTACATGGTGAGGAGTTATAAGGTCTCCCCCTACCTTGCTTATCTCCTCTACCCCTTCCTCTTGAGGTTCTACCCCTCCCTGCACAGTTGGCTTGGGAGGTAGCTCCTTAATCCTCAATCTTGTTGTTCTTCCCTTTCTCTTTGGACTTACTTTTATCATTTTATAGGGTAGAAGAGCTGTTACCTCTTGATGAATCTCCATTCTTGTTGAGCTTGGCTTCATGGGTAAATAGTTGCCCCATGAGAGTGGTAAGATGTGGAATCTACATATCCATGTACAAGTCATTGGCAGTTGTGAAGCTCTCCCATTTGTCATCAACTTTAATACCATTGATTACTGTTGTATAACTATGGGTCAAAGTGGCCAAAGACATGGGTTTTGAGGGTCCAAAACCACTTGGAGAACCCTTGGATTCTATTGGGAAACCCTTGGGAAAGTGTCTCCAAGAGTGTGGTTTGAACCCTTGAGTTATTTGGATTTATTTGCTCCCAATTGAAGGGTTTTGACCCTTTGGATTGATATTTCGTAAGAGTATGATATTTAACCCTTAAGGAGGCCTCTCAAGCCTTGAGACTTGTACGTACAAGCTTGGGAGAAGTCCTTTTAGAATCCATGTGAGAGCGATGTGATTCCCAAGGTTAGAAGGCCTTGGATTAGCATCCATGTGGAGAGTACACTTGGCAAGCTCTCCTCACATTTCCCCCTTGGCCTTGAGGTATATATATGGGTGGATTTTGGTTGGGTGGAGACGTGCATCTCTCACCCCTTGTGGGTTTAGCTTTGTTAGATAGTTACTTTACAACATTGGTATCAAGAGCACTCTCCATAGCTTCTTGCTAATCACTTTGCTCTCTCCATAGCTTCTTGCTCGTCAATCTCTGCTCGCGGCCATCTTTAGAAGCGTGCCGAGTTTGCCTTGAGAAGTGTGTTGAGTTCATCTTGCTGGCTTGGCTTAGGAATATACTATCAAAAGGGTTACCTCTGCTGTGAAGAGCAGAGGATTCGAACCAAAGTCCCTCATATGAGAGAGCGCTCTCCTATCCACGCAGGAAGACGATTGTTTGCAACCTTCTATCTGTGGCAACACTCTTTTTTATGAATTTTGGTGCTGTACACGACTTCATCCAACAGCAAAAAGGATGACTTCATGCAAATTGGCGCACGGGTTTTAAACCCGAGGCCTGTTGGATCCAAGAATTCTCCCTTAGCCAAGGAGACAAGTGCTGTTCATGACTTCTTACCCGAAGGCAATAACTCCTACTCTCGATTCAGCATTGAAGAAGACTTCACAAGGAGAAAAAAGTGAGGGTACTCAGACGATCAACGCCAAGATTCAAACTATAATGAGAGTTTTGGAAGTCAGTTGAGGTGGCCAAAGCGCTTAACACTTATATGCATCACTAGTTCACAGAGACCACTCTATCTCTATAATCATCGTTGAAGAACCTCTTACCAACAAGCAAAAGAGGGAGATCTATAGATAGCAGAGCCGGGAATCGATCCTTCGACCTCCCCGCTTGAAGGTTGCCCATCTATCCACGGCACCAACACAAGAACACGGTAATATTCTACATTGGCACTACATATTCAAAGTGGAGACTAGGGAGAACCCAACTGTTGCAGCCCGGAACCCAAGATTTATTGAGTCTTGGGAGCACTCTCCCTTAGCCAAAGAAGCAAGCAACAAAGAGAGTTAAAGTTTTTGAGCTAGAATCCCAGTGAAATATCACTCATTTTTTGGAGATTGAAGTTCATATGTGCAAACAAAGGCAAAAAGAAAACACTCCCAAAACAAAGTTTTGAAGAGATGTGAGCATGGCTATGAAGAATCGTTTTTCCTGAAGATCAAAGGATTGACGAAGCTGTGATCAAAGCTAAGTATTTTTCAGTTTCTACTTGGCCTTAATGCTTGATTTATCTTGTTTTCACTATTCTACACTTAATCCTAGATGCACATTGAAATAACCAAGATTTCAATCGATTAAATCTAGACTAGGATAATGAAGCAATCCATTTCTCATTCCAAGCATTTAGTTTGCATTAGGGAAAGACTTGATTTCAAAAAGATCCTTGTGCATCAAAGAATGTATTTTGGTAGTTTAATTTTAGATTTCCTTTCTATTGAGTAGGCTTTTTATGGCACCTCAAGGATATGTTTTTATATAATAAGTGCATTAGAACAAAGGAGAGGATATACATACATCAAGATTGCATGATATACATTCTTAGTACAAGGAAATTCATGCATCAAGTTCATGCATGATTTTTGCATTATTTTTTTGGTCATGCAAAGAACATGCATGTATACGCATAAGGATTTGCATGTAGATACATGCATTTGCATGGTAGAACGGGATGTTGTTTGCAAGTAGATATGTAAGTGTACTCTCTTAGTATTTAGCTTACTTTGTAAAGCTCACGGCTTGGCATTAGGGAAGATAGAGGCCTAGTTAGTTGCAAAGACATGCAAGTTCTAGTTTGCAACTCAAGTAATTAGTTGATTCTTTTCCAAGTTGATACTCCGTTATCAGAAATAAATACTTAATTACAATAAAGTATGTTTGATGTCTTGCTAGGTATAAGTAAACACTAGGAGAAAGTTAAGTATTAAATTTTCTTGATGACCAAGAAAATTTAATTACTTGCAAACCTTTTGCGATGTATGGTGACTCTAAGTCCCGGATGTACTTAGGGAGTCATAAAGATAAGCTTAAAATGATTTTTCTAAGTATAGGTGATATTTAGAAAATCATATGGATAAGCTTTGGTTGATGAGTTACATAATTTATGTAACTTCTATAAGAGAACCTAGCATTTTCAATGCTAACTCTAAGTATAACAGATACTTAAAGATGGTTCCAAAACAAGCTTCTAATGAGATATCTTGAGAAGATGGCACACAAATACATCAAATATCATTAATGACATAGATGTTATCTCTAGAAAAGTTTTTATAGGGCATATTCTTACACTACTTCATAGAACCTACAATACTCCTCTAAGTTTAAGACATACATAGAGATAGTTAATGAAAAAAGGTTCTAAAAGCGTTCTTCATGAAATATCCTAAATAGGATGAGACTCTAGAATGGTTTCAAGAGTCTCATGATATAAAGCTCTATTAAGTTGATGCCATCAAAGACATTGATGGAAACCAATTATGAGTAAAGATTACTTTCACCAACATGAATGGCAAAAAGTATTCAATGCATCATTGAAAGCTCCCTCCTTTTGGAAAAAATTCCAATTTAATTGAAGGCTTCATTAAATAGATTTGCATCTCAGAAAAGTCAAGTAAGGTTTTCCTTAGCAGATGCAATGGTTCTTAATGGAAGAAACTTAAAGTTCTATAGGTACAAAGATGAAATGGAAATAGTTTTCTTATTTCATAGTACCTTCAAACCTCTTATGCTTTGATTAGCATTGAAAAATCAAAGCCACCTCTCCTAACACAGATAGGCATAAGCATTGCATTGTTGCAAAACAGGAGAGCTCAAGAGCATTCTCCTAAAGTCAAGAGGAAGTTCATGAGCAAGTTAGGACAAGTGGTTGTTTAGATTCCTCTAGAAGATCTGCTAAAAGACACCAAAACTAGAATTTATTTCTAGTAAATCTTCTAGAAAGTTTTCAGGTTCTACACAAGTATTAGATTGGCTTAATAGTCCATTATTGGGAGGAGTCAAAGTATTGACTCTCTAGTTGAAGCCATAGATTTCACAGTTTTCAAGGACAAAAACTCTTCAAAGGGAGGAAGAAAGTACCAAAACTTATCAAGAATTGGTACAATTAATTCCATAAAGAGAAACTTAGAATATAGATGATGAGATAAAAGAACATCTTTTTATATATAAGATGTTTGGCAAATAGTGAGTTGCTCAGAAAGCAACTTCATGGCATGCTAAATTTAGCATGGGATCCCAACAATATCACAAAAGATTTTGAAAAAGGTGGTTTTAAACCACGAGCTCAAATAAAGCATGCCAAATCTTATACTTCTCTAAACGAAAGTAAGGAGGAGAGAATAGAGAAAGTACGCAACCTACAACTTTGATAAATGATACTTAAGTCTTGAGAAGGTGAAATTGTATTCACCTATTCTTAAAGGGATTTCAAGGGAAATCCAAAAGCATTAGAAGATGCTTAGACTTAAGTAGTAAATGAGATTCCTACAAAACCCTAGGGTAGCATTTTGAAAAGCTTTGGATAAACAAAGGAATCTGAAAGGCAAGAGTAATCTCTTGTCACTTTAAGTTAGTTAAGAAAGAACTAAGTAGATCTTGAATATGATTCAAGGCACTTGGAATTGCACTCAAAACCTTAGAAAGAAAGAATGGATGTTTATCCATCAAGATGGATATTTATTTCATCAAAAGGTTTAGAGCTTCCAATATGAGTTTAGGAATAATTAGGATCATAGAGTGATCATATGTTGGAAATCTTAGAAACCCAAGCAAGATGGAAACATAGAGGTAATCCCTTGACTTCAAAAGGAATTCGTGCAAAGGGTACTCTATAGTTAGATTAAGCTTCTAGACTTTAAGATAAATATCATTCACACATCAATGTTGGATATAAAGTATAGTGGTATGGGACATTATCCTTTATATTCACATTAATGTAGAAATAGTGGTATGGACAATGGAAACTGAAACTTCATAGATAAAAATGAAGTATAGGTTGGTCAAGAATATGACCATATCAAGTAACTAAGAAAGTTCGAAGATCGTGAAATGAAATCACTTTCTAGACCTTCATAAATATTTTCGGTAAAGATTGATGTAGTCTCTTTCAGGATTTTGAAGTTCTTTATCAGAAACGCTACATGGATTTCTGGGGAGAGAACTTGGAAAAATCCTTTCAAGAAAGGTAAGTTTGACTGAGTCAATCTCGGATAACACACTTAGTTGACAAATACAACTATGTAAGTTAATATCTTTTAGAATAAAGATGTATCAAGAGATATTGAGAAAGATTGACTTAGTTATTTATGTAATTGGGGTTAGACTAAGTTACTCGAAAACATCTTGTTGATAGTACAACGAGATAATCAATCTCCTAAAGTAAGAGATTTATATTAGACTTGGTATTCCAGTGTATAGGAGTCTTAAGAGATTGAAAAAGACTAACTTCTTAAGATATTTGAAGCATCATAGTTTGAGAGTAAAGTTGAACATCATCGAAATTCGATGGCTCGAGACATCGATGTTTTATACCACTAGAGTTTGGTAAATGGATGATGGTTTAACCTTACCCAAAGGATCTTCTTGAGAATTTAGATTCAATCTCATAAAGATAGAAACAACGCTTCAAACCATCAAGTCCTTAAAGTTTTGAGCCTCAAATCATTTTAGTGTTTCAGAAGTTGAACCGGTTACATCGAGTTTTGGTTCTTCCTTCTCGCTTTTCCAGACCTTGGATTTGACTTGGAAGGAATCTTCAAAGTCACTCCTAGATCAAGATTAGCTAGATGGAATGGATAACCAAATTAAACATCAAAAGATGGATGTTTTGTATAGAACCCTTTCAATTTCAGAAGACACTTAAGTTTAAGAGAATTCATTCATCCATCTAATATTGCTTTAAGATCAATGGATGAAGAATCTAAAAAGTTCTCTTAAAAGAGTTTGAAGAAAAACTCTTAGGAAATAGAATCACTTCTTTCCACATTCTACCTTGACTCTAAAGCACAAAAGGACATGATAGTTCTATATTTGGAAAAAGGATCAGTAGATATTGGTTAAGAAGTAGAAAATAGTAAAAAATATCTTATTTAGATGTTTTGATCAACCTCAATTTAAGGAGACTTCTCAAAGCCTTGAACTAGTAAGAGATCCATCTATTTTGCTAGGTCCACACCCGAGTGGTGCATAGAAATGGACCTGCATAGAAAATTCATTGGAGACTATTACAATCCACCTACTTCATCTGTTTGTACTATGGATGCAGAGTTCTGACATAGGGAAACATTGAATTAGGCAGGGATGTTTTAATCCACCCTTATCATCCATACTTATCATTTGATTTAGTGTTTCACATGCAAAGTTAAGTAATGATTTGGGCAGGGATTAGCCCCACAAGTGGATTTCCTTCTTTTCGGATCAAGTATGAGATAGAATCTCCTTCCGATAAAGAAGCAAATCAGAGAGATGAGAAAAGCCATGATCTATAGAAAAGATCATGGGGCACAGGGGAATACTCCACATAATATACCTACACACATTTTTGAGGACGAAAATGTTAAAGGGGGGAAGAATGTTGTATAACTATGGGTCAAAGTGGCCAAAGACATGGGTTTTGAGGGTCCAAAACCACTTGGAGAACCCTTGGATTCTATTGGGAAACCCTTGGGAAAGTGTCTCCAAGAGTGTGGTTTGAAGCCTTGACTTATTTGGATTTATTTGCTCCCAATTGAAGGGTTTTGACCCTTAGGATTGATATTTCCTAAGAGTATGATATTTAACACTTAGGGAGGCCTCTCAAGCCTTGAGACTTGTTCGTACAATCTTGGGAGAAGTCCTTTCAGAATCCATGTGAGAGCCATGTGATTTCCAAGGTTAGAAGGCCTTGGATTAGCATCCATGTGGAGAGTACACTTGGCAAGCTCTCCTCACATTTCCCCCTTCGCCTTAAGGTATATATATGGGTGGATTTTGGTTGGGTGGAGACGTGCATCTCTCACCCCTTGTGGGTTTAGCTTTGTTAGATAGTTACTTTACAACAATTACCTGTCTTACAATCTGCTCCTTTTCAATTTCTTCTCCTATGCTTGCCAATTGATCTGCTACATCTTTGACTTTGGTCACATACTCTGAGATGCCTTGCTTAGGTTGCTTTCTTTGAGTGCTAAACTCAATCCACAATTGGTTCTTCTTGGCCCTTGTGTTGGAAGAGAAATAGGAAGACAATGTTTCCCAATTCTCTTGGGATGTCTAACAGTTTCTAATATGTGGAAGACGGAAATTAGAAATTGAGTTAAGTAGGTAAGACTTTGCTAATGCATCCTTGGCAAACCATGTGTTGATTCTTTCATGCTCCTCTCTTGTAGGTTGTCCTTTGCTTCTAAATATGGGCATCTCTTCATCTCTTGAGATGTATCCATAGAGGCTCCTTCCTTGCAAGTATGTCTTCATCCTCAAGGAACATGCTTGGTAGTTGTTCCTGACCAAATGATCAATGAAAGAGGGAAAACCATCTCCCATTTTACCTTAGCTTTGCTCTGATACTACTGTTGGGAAAGATGGATGAACACTCCAAGAAATGAGTAGGTACTGCCAAATCCTACTTTGTACCAACCCTCTGTTGCTTCAGAGTTGCATTGTAGGCCCTCTTAGCTTTCCAATGACACTAAATAAGTGCCTATGTACTTTGGAAATGATATGAGAAATGATTGAACCAAAACAGACTACTTCTAAGTTGAAGGATTAATGAAAAACTTTCTATTCTTGTTCATCCACCTACTGCTTGTTATGCTTAGTGCTTCCAGTACACTAGGAAGTAGAAAAATTTCTCTTAGATGTATCAAACTAGCTTAATGAGCTATTGATTCCAAGTGGAATCACTTAAAATGATACACTATACACAGAGCAATCAATTTAGCAATTGAATCATTACCCCCGATTTTTTAGGACCTCTGTAGAGTTTGACGAGTGAGTTCTTCGATGCACTTTTCTCCAAATTTACTGAATATATTATCTCCAAAATTTTTGAGCATTTAGAGAACTTCGAGCTGATTTCAACAAGCTATAGAACATCAAAAATGGTGAAGGAATGACTGCGATGTGAGCAGTATAAGTTAATTATAATAAGTGACTATGATAGAGAGACCATAGATGAGAGGTATAGATCTATTATATTAGAACATAATGTTGTACAAGATCATTAGCATGATAAACAATGTCTAATGATTGTGAGCAGTATAGGCTGTGATGAATGCCTTACTCTCTTACAATGTGGTCAAGGATAACTCGGGTATGGAGCTATGTCAACACGCCTATCTTTTAGACATCTTTTATAGACGAGCCAATATGCCCCAAGCCTCATGTGCTTTAGTAGTATGTTGAACTAAAGTAAGCACAAAATCACTTACACCAGTGACAATTGCACATAATGCATCAGCATTCCGCCTCTTCCAAGCTTGTAGAAGATCTGGGTCTCATATTGACGAGGCAATATGCCTCAAGCCTCATGTGCTTTAGTAGTATGTTGAACTAAAGTAAGCACAAAATCACTTACACTAGTGACAAGTGCACATAATGCATCAGCATTCCGCCTCTTCCAAGCTTGTAGAAGATCTAGATATGGTTAAATTATCAATCTTGAATTTTCTAAATCTTCAACTAGTATAGGCTTTGGATCCCATGATAGTGTCAAGTAATTCATAGGAGTCCAGAATGGCAAAATTTTGAACTTCCAGAGTGTATAGTTGGTTCCATCGAGCTTCTCTTCAGTGAATGCAGGTGGACGAATTCGAATAGATGTAGCATTAACATTAGCTCGAGCACCAAACCATGCCAGTGGCCCTTACCCTGGACCCCCACCAGTGGGCTTGCTAGCCCCCTGGGACCTCCCTAGCCAGAGGGCTAGCTAGCCCCCTTGGACCCCCAAGCCGAGGCTGCTCATCGCTGCCCTTAGCCCCACAATTGGGGACCTTGGTAATTGTGTTTCCTTACACTCCCTTATATGGTCCAATATGACCTTCATCCAACATGCTAGTTGGGATTCCCATCAATTGGGTAATGCATGCTTGGCTGCTCCTCATAATGGGGACCTTACAAAATGTGCATACAATCATGAGGGGTAGACATTGACCATATACTAAGAGATAAAACATGCGAATGAAAAGTAAGAGTTCACCTTAGCCCTTTCTTTCATTTATACGCTACGAAGGAATTTGAAGATGGAATTGACAATCATTGAGAATAACCAAAGAGCATATAGAGGAGAAAGCAAGGGGAAGAGAAAGGATGTTTTTATATGCTTTGGAGAAATATCTTGCTCATGTAGGATAGTGGGACCATACTCCCTTTAATAATTTTTCAAGTAGCTAGAGGGGATAGAGACTCTAGATATGATGGAAAACATCAAGATCAGCCTTTAGGAAAATACTTGTGAGCATAAAGAGCTGAACTAATGTACCTATTAAAGTAGTTAAATAAATTTCGTTCCATTTACAAGGGGGTAAGTGGAATAACATGACATTATCTTATACAAGCCTATCCATTATCTTGTTCAAAAGATGCAAGAGAAGATATGTCAAGTTTCTTACCATAATAAGCTTTATATGGAACCAATGCATGAATAACTAATGTGGAATACATATATTTAGATACCTATTGGTTATGTAGATGGTTGTAATTATCGAACATACCTCATTAAGATTGGGAACATTCATATATTTGAACATTGATCTATCCACCTCAGCTATATGCCTATCGTTTCTTTACACAAACCCATTTTTTGGGGTGTATACTACATGTATATATCTTTTTGATGCCATTATGGGTTAAAATTAAGAAATTTTGTTGGAGATATTCTTCACCTCCATCCCATCTAAGAATCTTTATGTACCTAGTCACCTCCTTTTCAACAAGTGCTTTGAAAAATTTAAATTGACTAAACACTTCACAATATATCTATCTCATCCTTGATCTCTCTCTCTCTCTCTCTGTCCGTCTCTCTATTCTCTCTTTTTGCATGCTCTTGCATCTGTGCTTGTTAGTTCCGATTGCCATCTCTTCTCTTTCTCTCTAGTTATATAGCCTTTCTACATCCGATAATCTCCTTCTGTTGCATGATCATAATATTTTTTTTCACCCATCTTTTATTCTCTGTTTCTCTCTTTCTTTCTCTCTCTTTCTCTTGTGCTCATTAGTCTTGTTGTTTTGCCATTGTATGTTTTGTTGAGCCATCTTCTATTTTTTTTTTCTCTCTCTCTATGTCTCCTACTCATGTGTCTTGCTACTCTATGACTCTTCTTTGCTCTACCATCTTCTATTCTCTCTCCCTCTCTATCTCTCTCTCTCTTTCTCTACTCTTTCCACCTATGTGCCATGAATGACGAGAAGGGGTAGAGTAGAGAGATGGCCTTCTCTCTCTCTCATCATCTCTTGTGTGCTCATCACTGTTTGCATGCTCATATGGATGAAGAGAAGGGAGAGAGTAGAGAGATATCCTTCTCTCTCTCTCTCATGAAATCATACCTATAGAAGAAGAATTAGAAAACGCCAATGTACAATAGTGCTCATATATATATACATATACATGCACGTACTTAATTCACACATACATATTTGGTTAAACACACCCACAACCTAGACGTATATACATACATAGAAATATATAGAATTTTCTATAGTTAGCTAAGTAGACAATTATTTATCTCTTTCCTTTTCAGTTTAGGCTTCCCTTTTTATCTAGTTTTGAATTAATATTAAAATGAATACTTTATTATTTATAATACAAACATACATGCTTAGAAGCATAAACTCACTCTCATATCCACTCACACTAATACACACAAGCATACGTATCACATATACATACACAATCACATACATCATCAGAAACACATAGAATTAGGTTGCACAAACAAAAACTTCACTTACAAACACATATCCCTTCAGAGTTTCACACATAGGATAGGGTTTCATAAACACACATCCCTTTAGGGTCTCACACACACATCCCTTTAGGGGGTCTATAAACAAACACTTCTTTAGGGTTTTACACATAGGATAGGGTTTCAAGAACACACATCACGTTAGTATTTCACACATATACATTCACTTGAGGTTTCTCAAAACACACACTTAGGGTTCCACAAAACACACGTGCACTTAGGGTACCACACATAAGGTAGGGTTTCACAAACACACAACCCTTTAGTGTTTCACTCATAGGGTAGAGTTTCATAAATAGACATCCCTTTAGGGTTTCACAAACAAAAATCCCTTTATGGTTTAGCACATAGAGTAGGGTTCCAGAGAAACACATCCCTTTAGGATTTCACACATATACATTCATTTAGGGATTCTCAACACACACACTTAGGGTTTCTTTCACAACATAAACACAAAATCATAGGGTTGCACACACAAACACATACACATGAGTATAATCATGTGATACCCACACATACACTACTAAATGTATATTTTTACTTTTCATCCTTGTAGGTACACAATCACAACGTCAGTATCAACATCATATCAATAATCAATATGGAGAGAAATGAGACAAAAAAAAGTAATTTTTAATTATCATGGATTTCTAGCCAAAATTGATTTCATCTCGACATCCGCCTCCACTAAACATTGCTTAGCTGGATGTATCACAACACTCATGTACATGTCTTTCATTACAATCTCTTTTAGTTCATGTCTCCTGTCTCTTGTCTCTTAGTCTTTTATATGTTGTTACATGTCTCCTTTTATCTCTTTCTATGTGTGAGAAGGATCCACAATCTTGCATTGAAACAATGGGGGTTATCTATTAAGATTGAGGGAATAAGTTTCTATTTATTCATAAATCATGAACAACATGCATGCATACTATCCACAAGCACCTATGCATATGTTTCAATTTTGAAAGTGTATAAGAAGCTCCATTTTTTGGACTATTCTTCCTTTCAAAATTGGTTCATGTGTATGGTTTTCTTTTGTTCTCGTCATGCATATATACCATCCAGAAGAACCCATGCATATGAATTGAATTTTGAAAGTTTATAAGAAGCTCCTACTCAAGCATATCAACTTCCTCCAATGCAAAATCCTCATCCTCCTGTGGAAAATCCTCAAATGTATCAAAACATGTATCCTCAAGCTTCTCAAAAAACTTTTCAAAATCCTCAAAAGATCCTCAAATACATCAATTGCCTTATCAAAATCCTAATTATCCTCTTCAAGCAATACCTTATCAACAAAATCCTTAATTTAGAAATTTCCCAACACAAGTTAATCAAAATCCTAAAAATATAAATGGTTTTGTGCATGGTCCTCATAGGTGTCCTTGATGTGATTCTTTAGAGCATTTTTCGAGAGATTGTGAACTATTGAAGGCCGCTAAGGAGAATGAATAGTAATAGACATAGATAAAAAATATATGACTATCAATCTAGGCTACCTTTGCAAGGAAATTATGGTAAGGGAGGAATGAAAAAGCACTATGAAAATATAATCATAACGGATGCAGACAATAGAGGGGTGAAACTAGAAGCTCTTAATGAACAAGAAGTAGAATCAACTAAACCCACAAAGGAAGTTGAATTTTTTGTAGAGGTTAAGTAAGAGCATGAGATGCGATTAAGAGAATAAGGGCTTGGGATTCAATGATATAAGATTAATCTCTTATTTCTCACATATCCAATGTACAAGGAGAACAAAAATGAAATGAAACTATGCCTAGTGAAAGAAGAGTGACTCGAAAATAAACCTTACAGGGAATAGAAACCATTGTAGGGCAAGAGGAAACATCACAACCCAAAGATAAAAACAAGAATCACAACCCAATGAACAAAAACAAGAGGAGAAACAAAAAGGTAAGAACACAAAAGAAAGAAAAATGGAACCAAAGCCTTTAGGGAAACAAGAACAATCAGAACAAACTCAAGACCAAACACAAGAGCATGAACAAAAACAAGATCCAGAGCAAAAACAAAAGAAACCAAAGAGAAAACCTAAAGCCATCTTGATTTTAGAAATTGAGAGAGAAATAAATCCTATGGAGATTTTAGATGACATTTTGCTTAAGAGTCAAGTGACTATGTCTTTAGAACAAGTTTTCTTTATTGTAAAGCCTGTTTTTAAAGATAACTTTATCGGCATAATTTAAAGGAAGAGGTTTCTACTTAATTCAACCATTACCCCAACAAAGTAAAGAAAAAATTATTGATGTGAAAAACGATCCAATTGTTTAGGATAAGAAAAACATAGGACATACATTCATGGATGAAACAATGAAACATGATAAAATTATTAGAGATGATGACTTTCTTTTGCCAACAGAGAGAGATAAATTTGAGAGAGTCATACGTACCCATGGAGAAGCCTTTACTATGTGTCCTCATGAGATTGGATGCATAGATCCTAAGTTACTTGCACCCATGATTATCTTTAATATTCCACATATTTCATGGAGTCTTTGATCTATACGAGTTCCAAAGGCTCACTTATCGAAGCTAATGAAACTACTAAAGAAAAAGATAAACATGAGATTTTTTGAGTCATCTTTTGCACCTTACTCAAATAGATGGTTCACTATGCGTAAAAAGAATGAGAAACTACGTTTTATCCAAGATATCCTACCCATCAATAAAGTCACCATAAGGAATGTAGGAATAGGGTCCATTGTAGATGAGTTCGCTGAAAAATTTTTAGGAAATTATATCTATTCAATGGGTGATTTATATTCTAGGTATGACCAATTCCAATTAGGGATTGATAGTGATGACATAATCACAATGAAAACTCCTTTAGGCTTAGTGCAAATGTGTCCTTTACCTCAAGGAGCAAGCCTCTTCAAATGAAGAAGGTTCTTCTTTAGTGATATACATAGAATGCTTGGTGACTAATGATGTGTCATAGCCATACCTTATGGGCTTTTTACTCTCCCTTTGAGATCTCTTGAGTGCTTGATTGAAGGATTCTAGAATGTCCTCCAATTTCTTGACCTTGGTCGTTCCTCTTGACTTCCAATGCCTTGAAATCCATTTGCTCTTCATCCTCTGAATTGATATCTTCTAGTAATTGTTGATCTTCTTGAGTGAGAGTTGGAAAATCACTTTCCAAATCATAAGGTAATTTGATCTTCCTGCAATCATCTTCAAACCATGAATTATTTTCATCAAACACTACATCCCTAATAACCATAAATCCTTTATTAGTGGGATTGGATAGCCTATAATGTCATACCCAATGAATATACGCTTTTTCAGCTTTAGGATCAACCTTTTATCTAATTTTTGAGGGAATGTGTGCATAAGCAATGCACCCAAATAATCTAGAATGATCCAATGAGGGCCTCTTGCCATTCCAAGCTTCACAAGGTGTCATTCCATCCAAGGATTTTGATGGGAGCTTGTTAACCAAATAAGTGGCTATGGAAATAGCCTCTGCCCATAGGTAGTTGGGTAGATTCTTCTCATTCAACTTTGATCTTGTAGCCTCTAAAATCAACATGTTTCTTCTCTATGCCACTTTCATTTAATTTAAGAGTATATCTTGTTGTCACTTCTCTCTTTATACCTCTATCCTATAATAATAAATCAAATTCATGTGAAAAGTACTCACCACCTCCATCATATCTGATCCTCTTCAAGCTTCTACATGTTTGGTTCTCATCTAATGCCAAATACTTTTTGAAACATGTAAATACTTCATCCTCATGCTTTATGAAATAAAGGATTGTGCATCTACTATAATCATCTATAAATGAAACATAGTACCTTGAACTTGAGATTGATTGATCTTTGTTAGGACCCCACACATCAGTCTGTTCAAGCTCCAAATATTCTTCATACATATACCCCTTCTTTTGAATGGTTGGCTATGAGCTTTTCCAAATTGGCATGCTCCACATTTGTATATCATATATTGCTTGGACACATTTGGAATGCCAAGCACACTCATCCCTACATATTTGTTTTAGTGCTCTTTCTCCTATATGTCATAGCCTTTTGCTATATCTCTAGCTCATATAGGGTTTGATCTTTGTAATTGAATAGTGCTATGTTTTTGGTGTCTTAAATCTCAAATGTAAAGAGTCTACCAGATTTGTCACCTTTTGCAATCCTCTTGAAGCCTTGTTGAGGGTCTTCCACATATGCTCCATGCCTTGTGAATCTCACCTATAAGCCTTTCTCAACAATCTGTTCAACACTAATTAGGTTTTTTTATTATACTTCGTACATATAAAACCTTGCTCAAGAGGTTCATGTTACCATCAAAAGCCTTGACATTTTTTGAAAAAAAAGAAGGAGCAAGCTTAGAGGATTATTTGGATAATTTGGATATTCCAACTGTGATTAAATGCTTGGATAAAAATAAAGCCACAAGTCCTTATCCATTAGGAGTGAAATGAAGCATCAAAAGACATTCAAAGGAGTTGGAACATCAAGAAGAATGCATTGAGAACTCAAGAGACAAGGAAGGGGTAGATGAAAGGTCATACCCTCACTCATACATGCATGAAGGTGCATCCCCTTCCATGCTTAGAAGACCTCATTCCTCACTTGGTGGCTGAGGAGGCATCATTTGGAGATTCATCCAAAATCAAGACACTCATGATCAGGTCCTATAATCTTCAAGAGGCAAAGAAGGAGGTGGAAGAAGAGGAAGAGGGTGAGGCTACAACAATCAAGGCAACCATCAAAGCAAAGAAGAAGGAGAGAGATCAAGTGACTCTACTTCCTAAGCAAAGGCAAGAGATAGAGGCAAATGAAGAGGAGGCTACAACCCCCACAAAGGTATGATTTTCTATAATTGTGGTAAAACAAATCATATAGCTTCAGCTTGTAGATATAAAGATGGTAAATACACTCAAAGAAAGCAAGAGAACTATGCAAATGCTTCAAACAAGGAAACATGCAATGACCAATTGCTTGCTATGAGACATGGTTATTCAAAGGATGCTAATCATAATACCAAATGGTATATAGACTTAGGGTGCAACAATCATATGTCTTGTGAGGGTGATATAGTCATCAATTTTTAGGTTCCAAAGTCCAAAGGGTGTGTGGAGACAGGTGACAACACCGAACATGTCATAGAGCACATTGGAGATGTAAGAATTGAATGTGAAAAATCAGCCAAGGTGCTTCAAAAGGTATTGCATGTTCCATCTATTACTAAGAACCTTATTTCAATAGGGCAAATGGTAGAGGAAGTATTACACGTGACATTCAATGACAAAGGATGCTTTATAAGGAATCCTAAAGATGGAAACAAGCTTGTTGCTCAAGGAAGAAATGAAGGAAGAATGTTCACCTTGGATGTGTCTCCAAATGCAAGCACGGTATGCTTTGTTATGATTGGTAATCAAAGGATTGATGAAATTGACCTTTGGCACAAGAGAATAGGGCATGTCAACATTCCTGTGCTAAGGAATATGAGCAAGGAAGAGCTTGTAAGAGGGTTGCCCATGTTTGAGAACAAAGAGCTTTTATATGAATTTTGTGATGCTTGTCAACTAGGGAAGCAAGCAAGACAACCATTCCAAAGGAGCACACATAGGGCTGAAAATCTCTTGGATCTCATCCATACTGATGTATGGGGACCTTCCAAAGAGTCATCCTTGGGAGGATCAAGGTATTTTGTTACATTTATTGATGATTATTCTAGAAAAGTTTGGATATACATCATTAAAGAAAAATCAGATGTGTTCTCTATGTTCAAGAGGTTCAAGCAAGAGGTTGAGAAGGAGACAGGTAAATATATCAAAGCCCTAAGGTCTGATGGAGGGGGAGAATACTTCTCCAAATAATTCATCTCTTATTTGTATGACAATGGTATTAAAAGGCAATTTACATGCAGGTATACCCCCCAACAAAATGGGGTGGCTGAAAGGAAAAATAGGCACATTGTTGAAATTCCAAGGTGTATGATTAATGAAGCACATATGCCTTTATTTTATTGGACGGAGGCTGTTTATACTTCAGTTTATTTGATGAATAGGGTACCTACAAGTGGTGTGCATGAGTCAACTCCAAATGAGGCCTACTATGGTAAGAAACCAAGTGTGGAACATCTCAAGGTTTTTGGATGTACTTGCTATGTGTACATTCCACAAGAGGTAAGATCTAAACTTGATGCAAAATCTGAAAAAATGTGTTTTCATTGGCTATTCTACTAAGAAAAAAGCATACAAATGCTATAAGCCTTACACCAAGACGTTGTATGTATCAAGAGATGTGGTATTTAATGAATTGAAACCTTGGTATGTAGATAAGGGAAAAGAAAAGGTAATAGATGATGTATCAATTTGTGGTAAAGGTGATATGCAGGTGGAATCAACTCAAATGAGTGGGCATGAGGCTTCAACGTCAAGATCAGCTACCCAAGGACACATGGGAGAAAGAAGAAGTCTATCAGAATCACCAACATCGAGGTATAAGTCTCTTAGTAACTCTCATGATGATCATAAAGGTGATAGTAAGTCACAGGATGAAGAAGACTATGAAGAGGTGGTTACACCACAAGTAAAGCTTTCAAGGTTGAGGAAGCAATTCCCTAACGGGAATGAAAGGAGATCCTCAAGGCTCAAGAAGCCAATACAAAGGTTAAGTTATGACTCTTTCATTGCCAAGCACTATGCCTATATGATACAGGTTGTTGGAGATAATGATCCTAAAATGTATGAGGAGGCATCAACAAAAGAGGAATGGAAGAGAGCAATGGATGAAGAGATGAAATCACTCAAGGACAATGAGACTTGGGAATTAGTGCCTAAAACACCAGGTATGAAAGTGGTTAAAAAAGAATGGGTGTATAAGACTAAAAGGAATGCCGATGGTTCACTAGCTAGACACAAAGCTAGATTGGTTGCTAAGGGGTTCACACAAACTTTTGGTGTGGATTATGAAGAGACCTTTAGACCCGTGGCTAACAAAACAACTATAAGGACCTTAATAGCTGTATGTGCAGGTAGAAGATGGCCTATATATCAGCTTGATATAAAAAATGCATCCTTGAATGGTGAGCTAAAAGAAGAGGTATACATGGCACAACCTATTGGATATGAAGATGTGGATCATCCTTATTTTGTTTGTAGGTTGAAGAAGTCCTTGTATGGTCTTAAGCAAGCACCAAGGGCCTGGAATCAAAGGCTTGTGGATTACCTTGAGAAGTGTGGGTACACACAAAGAAAATCTGATCCCTCACTCTACATGAAGAAAGAAGGGAGTAAGATGGTATTAATATGTATATATGTGGATGATCTTATCATGACATGTAGTGATCATAAAGGAATTAATAAAATCAAATGGACACTTGGAAAGAATCCATAAATTGACTTGGATGTGTAGGTTGGAACCATTTGCCTTTATGGAGATAACATGTCATCTACACACTTGGCTAATAACCCTATGTATCATGCTAGGACTAAGCACATTGAGGTGCATTACCATTATGTAAGAGAACAAGTTGCTACTAATGAAGTGGATGTTCATTTTGTGACCACAAAGGAGCCAATTTCTGATCTATTCACCAAAGGATTGGATGCATCAAAGCTAAGCAAGTTCAAGAACATGATGAGATTGATGGACATAGACACTTCCTACCTAAGCTTGAGGGAGAGTGTTGAAAAAAAGGAGTAAGCTTAGAGGATTATTTGGATAATTTGGATATTCCAAATGTGATTAAATGCTTGGACAAAAATAAAGCCACGACTCATTATCCATTAGGAGTGAAAGGAAGCATCAAAAGACATTCAAAGGAGCTGGAACATCAAGAAGAATGCATTGAGGAGTCAAGAGACAAGGAAGGGGTAGATGAAAGGTCATACCCTCACTCATACATGCATGAAGGCGCATTTTCGGGACAGAAGGACTTAGCAGAAGCATCTACCAAGTGCCTAGGGATGAGGGAAGCATGCCCAACAAGTTTGAGCACCATATCATCTTTGTAAGTGAGGTTTTGGATTAGTTTCTCACACTAGATCCTCTGTCTAGTGTAGTCTATGAGACATACCCAACTTGTAATAGATGGCTCTCTCTGTGTATAAATCCAAATGCTATGATTTATGTCTTGAAAGATAGCTGATCTCTTTTACATTTTGTGTATCAATTTTTGCTATGATATCATTAAGATACGCTAACATATTGGCATTTCTCTGTGATTGAAATTTTTGCACAGGTGAAGAGACATGTAGTCTATTTTGTAAGAGTGAGTTGCCTGACGTTTACTCATCCAAATTGAGTGTTTTGTGGCTTGTGGGAAAGCTAATAGAGCCTAATAATAAGTGTGGAGAATCCTCTTGGTCTTATATGTAGCTGTTATGATCTCTTCTTCCTCTGAAACCACCTTGATAATTGTTGGTGTTGTACCCTTGGTTGTGGTTGTTATTGTAATTGCTTCCTCTATTGTTGATGCTGCCTCTGGATTGCCGATAGCTACCTCTATGGAAGCCTCTTCCCCTTTGATTCCTTGTGTTCTTGAAGCATTCTTTTGTGGTGTGGTTGTTAAGGCCATAGATGTTACAAGGTGGAGTGTTGTAGGATCTCCTCCTGCCTTGCTTTCCTCCTCTACCCCTTCCTCTAGTACCTCTTCCTCTACTTGTGTAGTTAGCTTGAGAGGTACTAGCCACTTCTTCATTCTTCTTGCTTTTGCCTTTCTCCTTACTTTTATTCTTATCTCTATAAAGGGCAAAAGATTGGTTACATCAAGAATTGTAACCATTCTTGTTGAGCTTTGTCTCATGGGTGAAGAGTTGCCCCATGAAGGTGTTGAGGTCAGGTATTTGCACATCCATATAAAGGTCAATTGCTGTGGTGAAGGACTCCCACTTATCATCATCTTTGATGTCATTAATGATCTACCTTACTATGTGTTCTTCTTCTATATCCTCTCCAATGCTTTCAAGCTGGTCAACCACATCCTTCATCTTTGTTACATAATCACCCACACCTTGCTTTGTTGCTTCTTTAGGGTTGTAAACTCCATCCATAGCTGGTTCTTTGTAGCTCTTGTATTTGAGGAGAAATATGATGAGCATACTTCCCAAGTCTCTTGGGAGGTCTTGCAATTTCTAATGTGAGGCCATAAAAAATCAGACATTGAATTTAGTAGATAAGACCTGGAAGAGCATCCTTTGCACACCATGTGGTCAAACTTTCTTGGTCTTCCCTTGTAGGTTGATGCTTGCTTCTAAAAGTTGGCATCTCTTCATCTCCTGAGATGTATCCATATAGACTTCTCCCTTGAAGGTAGGCTTGCATCCTTAGTGACCATGCTGAGTAGTTGCTCCTATCCAATTTTTCAATGAATGATGGAAATCCATCTCCCATCTTGCTTGTTGTTGCTCTGATGTCACAGTTGGAGGAGATGGTGGATAGTCTTCAAACATGAAGTGGTGTTGCTTAAACCTGCTTCACACTTGCCAAGAACAATTGCAAGAGAGCGTAATGGGCCTCTTTAGCTAGCTAATGATCATAAATATTCACCTATGATGTTTGGAACATGATCCACTAATCAATGGATCAAAACAAAAAGTAGAAAGTTGACTCAAGGCCATAGACTTGCTATTTTTGTGTCTACACATGTTCAGAAATTTGAACAGTGCTCTAAGCACAATAGCAATTAGCCTAATTCCTTTTGGTAATGTCTAATCAACTTATACAACTACTAAACATGAGTGGGTAAAAGCATGTTAATATGAATACTTTTTAGGAGTATTTATCACTTTTAAGCCTGTCACTTTTTAGTTATTTCAAAAGCTCTTTAAATAGAGAAAAGATAAATTCATAAAATATTAATTTTCTAGACGTATGATCACTATTCATGTGGCGGCCTGTAGGGTATCATGGTTGGAACATCGATAGTAAATGTCATTATTCCTCACGTACTCCACAAGGTGGCGAGTCTATGGAGTCTCCACCAGTGGAGCACGAAAGGTCCACAGGACTTCGTCAGTCCCGAGAGAAAGCTACCATCAACAAAGATGTTCCATCAAATGACGAAAGTGAAATGCAATCTCTGGGACTGAGTATGAGCAGGTATGGGGTCTAGCATTTGTGCATGCAACATTTTGGTGCTCGCATGGCTAGGAGTAATTTCTATGGTTCTAATATAAGAGCCACTATTTTCGACAGAGGATAGGCACCGTCCATTAAGAGCCGATCATTGAAGCAAAAGCAATGGACCAGGTAAGCTCCAAATTTGATATCAATGGGTGTGCCTAATGCTGTGTAATTTAATAGCCTAGTTTTACAACCAGTTAAATGGCAAGTAGCACTTGGTTCTCCAAGAAGCATACAACATTTGCATTGTAATCAACAAAAGATGAATTTGTGGCCTTAGCTCTCACAGCAAAAGAAGGCCTCTAGATCCAAACGATCATGTAAGAGCTCTTACCGACGATAGAGAAAACAAAACATGTTCATTTAAAGTTTCATTTTATATGTGATCTTGTAGAGGTGAAAAAACTTCATCTCGCATATGTATCAACTCATCTAATGTGGGTTAATATGCTTACAAAGCTTGTGGGAGCAGATAAGTTCATCCTTTGCAAGAAACATCTTGGAATTGTTGAAATCAAGTAACATCTATTTCACATTCTAGTACTCTAGTTATAGGGGAGTGTTGAAGCAGCTTAACTACGATTACGTGGATGTGCCACATATGAACCATGTGGCCAAACACCATGTCCCAAAAATAATGGCTTAACAGTCCTGACTCACTCATGTGTCGCATGATGTAATGATTCACATGTATGTAATTGCTATATTGAATCATTAACACATATAGAAGTTGTTCCGTGTATCTCTAAGTTATCTACAGGCCTGTGTAGGGCCCTTCTTTTCTCCATCCACAAACCATAAAGATATAGGGACTCTACATTTAATCTTTGGTGCTATCACTGGAGTAATGGGCATGCATTTATGAAACAATTTTCCTTGTTGAAGGAGGTGGATATATCGAACATATCCAAAAGTGTTAGACCACAATGTATTCAGCCAGAAAAAAAGAGGATTTCCACACTGTTTACAATCTATCTATCACTGGTATAAATCGAGGTACTACATCAAAGAAATCGGTTAGTGAGGTAGATTTGTTGTCTGTCTTCAAGGTAACTCAACTCAAGGGGAAGATGAAAGTTAAATATGTCAGGGAAGAGTTCTATGATGCACTAATGGTGTTACATCAGAAAGCCTACTAGGAGGTACCAACAAACTAGGAATTGTCTATACAATTCGCTTGAGCCTTTGCATTCGAAAACTGTACCACTACTCAAACATCAAAAAATCCAACTATGTACCAAGTGGCATGGGCTATAGCTATAGAAGCTTCTATTGAAAGATGCAAGAAGATAGGTACATTGCAGTCGAAGATGCAAAGATTTTAGAATTGTTTGAATGATGACTCTTCACCACTTTTAGAGCCTCTGGATGCGAACTTGCAGGAACAAAAAGAAGATGTTGAGTTATATGCTCGACAAGGTACGACAGTTGCTACCATAAGGCGAGTGGAGGGTACTAAGGTTATACATACTTTAGAATTGTTAATTGATAGTGAACAAAATAAGTTGGATAGGTTCAAGCTTGATTTGGATCAAGCCAAGCTATCAAAGGCTGCTGAGTCTAAGGTGACTATAGTAGTCATTGTGATGAGAGAAAAGTTATAGGCATCCATAGATGAATTGAAATGTGATGTGGAATTTCTCATGAGAGGAGGATTTATTTGGAGATGCATATTCACATATATACTATTATTCTGGAGCTGTTAGGGGTTGAGCCAGATGAGAATGACAAGGTGTCTGAACCAGAGGTAATATTTAGCTTTATTGACATTGTTTGGAACATTTTTCTAAGGTTCAATACTGATCATTTGGATTGTTACATACACACGTTGAATATAGGATGCATGAGAATCGGCTAAAGAGTGCAAATCGACATCTATCCTTTGTAAAGAACATGTTAAGCATGATGGATTCAAATGAATTGTCACCATTATTTCCATTACCTCCCCCAGAGTTACCATCAGCCCTCTTACTCAGTGTTTCATCCATGTGCATAGCATGTGGTTTGAATATTGAGGTGAGGATGAGTTTTATAGTGCACCTTATGCCATGCAACCATGCATATCACTATATTTGTTTTGTAGCACATTGTGGTGTGTCATTCAACTCTTTAGGACCTGAATGTGGGGTTGAAATACCAGAACATGTGCAGCAAATAATCTTTGGATTCTTTGATGGTGGATTCAACTTTCACAGAGGTAAGCTTGTTGAGTTGATTAATATTAATAATATTAATTTTTATCCATGGTTGTGGCTTCTTGGTTAGTTGTTTGTAACTAGATATTACTAATTAGGTTGCTACTTGTTACCTATTACTAAGAAGCTGGTTCTTAGTTACTTGTTACTAAGTATCTAGTAATAATTAGATTATTACTAGTTACTGAGTTACTGATTCTCCATAACATTTTAGTATCTATTACTAATTAGCTTATTACTAGTTAGCTATTACTAGGTTACAAAGTTATTACTAATTATCTTGTTAACAATTAGCTATTAGTAAGTAGCTAGTTCCTAGTTAGTCGTTAGTAAGTAGCTATTACTATCTAGCTTGTTAGGAGTTAGTTATTACTAAGTAGCTAGTCCTTGGTTAGTTTTTTGTAATTAACTATTACTAATTAGCTTGTTACCAGTTAGCTGTTACAAAGTAGCTAGTTCTTAGTTAGCTATTATTGACTAGCTATTACTGATTAGCTATTACTGATTAGCTATTACTGATTAGCTATTATTGATTAGCTATTATTGATTAGCTATTACTGATTAGCTATTACTAATTAGCTATTACTAGTTAGCTATTATGAATTAGCTATTACAAATTAGCTATTACGAGTTAGCTATTACAAATTAACTATTACTAATTAGCTATTACTAACTAGCTATTACGAATTAGCTATTACTAATTAGGTATTATTAATTCGCTATTACAAATAAGCTATTAGTAATTAGCTTGTTACTAAGTAGCTATTACGAAGTAACTAGTTCTTGGTTAGTTTTTCTTAATTAGTTATTACTAATTAGCTTGTTACTAATTAGTTATTACTAAGTACCTGATTGTTCGATAGTTGTTAGTAGTTAGCTATTACTAATTAGCTTGTTACTAATTTGTGATTATTAATTAGCTATTAATGATAAGCTATTACTGATTAACTATTACTGATTAGCTATTACTAATTAGCTATTATGAATTAGCTATTACGGATTAGCTATTACTAATTAGCTATTACTGATTAGCTATTA
This sequence comes from Ceratopteris richardii, assembly GCA_020310875.1. Lineage (NCBI taxonomy): Eukaryota > Viridiplantae > Streptophyta > Polypodiopsida > Polypodiales > Pteridaceae > Ceratopteris > Ceratopteris richardii. The sequence goes on from CM035418.1 coordinate 41,612,892, forward strand.
CTGACTAGCTATTACGAATTAGCTATTACAAATTAGCTATTACAAATTAGCTATTACGAATTAGATATTATAAATTAGCTATTACGAACTAGCTATTAATAAGTAGCTATTACTAATTAGCTATTACTAATTAGCTATTATTGATCAGCTATTAATAAGTAGCTATTACTAATTAGCTACTATTGATTAGCTATTAATGATTAGATATTACGAATTAGCTATTACTAATTAGCTATGGTGAATTAGCTATTATGATTTCGCTATTACTAATTAGCTATTACCAATTAGTTATTTCTAATCAGCTATTACTAATTGGCTATTACTAATTAGCTATTACTAATTAGTTATTATGAATTAGCCGTTACTAATAATCTTGTTACTAAGTAGCTATTACAAAGTAACTAGTTCTTGGTTAGTTGTTCGTAATTAGCTATTACTAATTAGCTTGTTACTAATTAGCTATTACTAAGTAGCTGATTATTTGATAGTTCTTAGTACTTAGCTATTACTAATTAGCTTATTAATGATTCCCAATTACTAAGGATCTAGTTCTTATTAGTTGTTTGCAATAATTCATCCATCAAGTATCTCTTTCTTACTCTTTAACCCTCTTGTGGAACACTAATCTAGTTGGTTTCATTGTGCTAATTAGTTGCTCGTACCTCAATAGGAACAATTACCAATAATGCTGATGCTGCATACGATAGGGAGCTTGGGACAAGTGAGAATGTTGGACCTACACCATTTGCTGAAAGTAAGACTTATGCCCATCTTAATCATCGAAAGAGAAAGAAAATATTCCATCCTTCCTCCAAACACAATGGGTCCTTGTCCAATTCAGAACATGCATGATGCGGAGCCCACATGCATTGACTTTCATAGTGGTCTAGATGGAATGATTGAGAATGTTCTTGATGCAGTTAGTAGCTCAGATATTCATCTACCTAGTCACAACTCTGTATTTGATAATGATCTCATTGTTTGTTCAAACAAAAGTCATCTACAAAATCAAAATTTTGATCCTAATCAGAGTCCAAATAGAGATGTTCTTCAAACAAATGCTACAAATTAATGAAACCTCCTCAAAACAAAACTATTGTAACCGAGCCTCAGTTTCTGACATGTGTGGATCCCCAACAAAGGTTGTAGGTGTTCATGTACAAGAGGATTCCACTCTAGTGTAGTTTATGGCAAATGCAAAAAGAAATTTGCAAGCACCTGTGAAACGACAAAAGAAGCCAAGCCATTTGCACCCAATTACAAGGTGGCAGACTACTCAGTCACACTTGAACAGAGGCATACTTGATATAGAGGATCTTTTGAAAGAATAGTACGAGTGTTCACTCTCTTACATCATTGTCCTTTGTAATGGTTACTATCCGCACGTGTGGCATCATGGAAATCTATTGGCTATCATCACAGTTTGTGATCAGCCTATTTTGTATCGATGTTATTATAATATTTTGTTGTCTCTACCTCATATTATATACCCTGTACATATTTGATAACTCAATTGTTTCATTGATTGTAATGATGGAAACAATTCTTCTTTTGGTATTATATGGGCAAAATGGCATTTGTCAATAACTTAAGCACCAATTTAGAAATAATTTCAAGTATTAATGCCATCATAAACATTAGGAACACATTTTTATGAATTTTACAATCCTTCCTCTTGTGATGCATTTTCACAATGATATGATTTGGATAGTAGTAAATAGTTTCAAAGTGAGGAAACTGATTTCACTATTTAGTTCTACTGTCCACCTTCTTACAACACCTCTTTGTAATGGTTACTATCCACACGTGACATTGTCCAAATCGATTAGCTCTCATAGGATTTTGTATTTAGCCTATTTTGTAATGATGTTATTGATTGTACTTATACTATTCTGTATATTTTTTGATAGACTAACAATGTCATTGATTGTAAGTTGTAATGATGTTTGGCTTATAAGTCAAATAAAGAACAAAGTTCCATCCACAGCTACCACAAAAGACAGTCTTACATCCTCAGCAAGTCAATGTCAGGCTACAATAAAAGCTGAGCACAAAGATGCCCAAAAAGAAAAAAAAAAGTATCAGTTTCAATTCAAACTGATCCTATTTCAACTCAAACATGTCCTATTTCAACTCAAAGTGATCTTATTGCAACAAGTGATCAAACTAATCATGTACAAGTGTTTACACCAAAAGGCAATCAAGAGCCCAAACAAATACTAGGCACGTAAAAAAAACAAAAGAGGTTGGATCATGTGATAATGGAATTGGAATTTATTGAGATAGAAAGGGACCCTCCAAAGGTTCAATGTGGCATGACAGAGGAGGAGATAGAGGAACTGAAACCTATTCACAAGGATTTACAAGCTAGGGCTCTGATTCTGGAAGTTGAAGTACTTATGAATATCTGAAATAAGCAGGGTTCATGAGAAAATTTATGGATATTTGGGAGAGGGATCAATGTTTTTGGAATTTTTCAGTCCATTTCAAGAAATTGGCTCATTTCTGGGACAAGAATGTGGAGTACTTATTCCCAGGGTTCATGAGAAAATTTATGGATATTTGGGAGAGGGATCAATGTTTTTGGAATTTTTCAATCCATTTCAAGAAATTGGCTCATTTCTGGGACAAGAATGTGGAGTACGGGCCTGACAGTACATTGATAATTGATACTATTGCTTATAGGTTCTTTTACAACATTAGAAGATGTTATCTAAGGTTACCAAAGATGACAATCAGTGAAAGACTTAACTATCTATCAGGAACTCTTTGTGATCAACTTTGGCAATGGTAAATAGCCCCAAATCGTATTGAGTATGCAGATGTTATTTCTAGATTATTTCCTCTTGATGAAGAGAGTTTGTCTATATATCATGGAATACATTGAGACCATAATCGAGATTACATACATAATCGAGATTACGTACATAATCAAGATTACAGACATAATCGAGATTACATACAAAAACAGTGAGTAATGCCAACTCTAGGGTGGCTATGAATGGTTCTGTTTCTAAACCCTTCAATCTTTATAGATCTATCAGACAGGGTTGTCCCCTTTCTCCTCTTCTGGTTGCTATTTCTAGTGATGCTCTAGGATGAACGTTAAAGAGGTTTATACCTTAAATCCAATGTTTGCCTCTAATCTTCGGTTTTTGTCACATGACTCATTATGGACTAGACTGGTGAATGTTGAAGAATCTTCTGCTTTGCCTATTAAGATGAATAAGTGTAGGAAAAAAGGCCTTAAATCATGGAATAGCCTTATGTCTAGGTAGGATATTGTGGATCCTTTCTTCATTAACTTGGTTGTAAATAAGTGCTTATGGATCAGAGTTAGGTAATCCTGAAAGCCATGGAAAAGTGCAACCACTACAAATACTATGGAGGGCACACATGGAGAGCACAAATATTATGGAACATTTGGGTTGGAAGAAATAAAAGATGCTTTGGAGATGGTAGTAGGAATCAAATTTACAACAGTTGGAAAGAAATGAAGTTTGCTGGATAGGCCTACCTTTCTAGTATCTCTCATGCTCCTATGCATCAAGCCATGTATTCAAAAATCATATGTAATGTTATATACCAAGAGTGGAGAGTCACTCTCTCTAAGATGTATTGTCCGAAGAGGGCTTGCCCCCTGCACAACTGTACAAGATTTCCTAAATTTAATTTAATCTCTATTTTCCATTAAAAAAATAACTTTTAAGTCTATGGGTGGATTCAAACTATTCTGATGGTACATAAATGACATTTCCTTCTAGAATCATGCTTCTGTGCACATATCAATTCATCTATTTCACAGGTGCATGTTTTGTTTTGAGGGGGTTAGCTATCACGCTTTTTTTGTCCTTTTGAAATGGAGGTTTAGCCTAAGCCTAATCCCCCTGACTTTAATTTTGAAATTCCAATTGTACAAGTGAACGAGCATAGTAGCCATGGGACCCCCCGTATCCCACAAAGAAAGGGTTAGACGAGTTACATAGTGTCTTTGCATAGCCAAGGATTGAGGCCCCGTCCCTGCCTCAAGAGGCAAAGAGCCAATCCAACTGAATTGAGCCACTCTCTTTTTTTTTAGAGAAAAAAAAAATGAATATTAATATAGAAGAGTTACAAACTCTGCTCAGGGCAAACCCTCACCAAATATAGATAAGCACTCCACCCTTTTTTTTAAGACAACAAGAAGATTAGATTAATGATGGTATGTGTAAGTGTACAAAGGGCAGGATCCCACACAAGGGTCCCATATTACAATAAATACTCAGCAAATACTGCTGGAGCAGGGGACATACATCTGGGTAGGATACAAGTCAGAGAGATACAGGTTCCCGATACACAAGCTCATGTACATGAGAAAATCATGTCAAATCTGGAACTAGAGTACAACTTAAGTAATGAATCTCTCTAGTGGTTGGGGGAGGTGCTATACAGATGTTTAGACAGTTGAAAATCCTCAGGTGGGGCTATCTTGATAGAAAGAAGACACCTCACTGCAATGTCTCTGAACCCTCTATATCTCTTGACTTTCTACAACATGTATCTAGCAACATCAGCAAGGTGAATAGGCCTGTGGGAAGTGCATTGACGAAGCCTCTCTTGTAGCACCTTTTTGTGTAGCAGCAATACCTAAAGACAAGCGGGAGATAAGTTAGTGATATCCATTATAGTAGAGTCCTAAATGACCCCACCATTGACAGTGAGGTCATTCTAGCTAGAGTATCCCTTCTTGCAAACCTTGTGCTCTTTGATTCCCATTTTGCAATCGTTCCACAGAGATAGCCATCCAATCCAGATGATTTCCTGAAGAAAAACATTAGAATGAGTAAAGTACTTCTCATTAGGGCAACATGCCTTTTTAACCTCCATCCAAGCCTTTCATAATCTACAACAAAGGGAACTGCCTACAACAACAAAAGAGTGAGGAGACCTAACAATATCCCATAAAGAATGATCTTGCCAAGATTTATAGTTTTCTATATAAAATTTTTTAGTGTTTCTTTTTATGAGGCTAGCCCATATGTCAGAAGAATCTAGCGATCTAGCTATGCATTTAGCCGCTTTATTAGGGAGGCAGCAGATGTTCCACTTGATTGAACTTCTCAACACATAAATGATTACTAAAGAAACTAGTTGATATTATCTAGTCAAATCATGTATTACATAGTGCTAGACAAAAAAATTGTCCAACATCACATGGGTATTACAAATTCCATGGCATACTTTTATAAATTGCCTCATACACATCACCATTTATGCTAAACATGTCTGTACAATCATGGACTCGTGACGTGGGTATTTTAATGCATCTTACAAGATGGGTATACATATAAGTTGGTGGTCTTGTTTCTAACAACCTGTAGACATTTTCTTCCAGTCTCATATAAAATAAACCCACCACATATTATGTTCCTGAAGCTATCAGGTTATTCCACACATCCATTACATTCTTTGAACTGAACTGTTTTCCTTGTGTGCACTTTAATAAATAGAAATCCGCACCTTCATCATTGTCCTGTTCTGCATTGACTACAAAGTTTTCATCCACTGCCAATGCATCTGATAGGTAGTTTCCATCACCTTCAAATGTAAAATTGGAAAAGGATGAGTCTCATGCTTCATCTAACTCACTGATAGGAGTCAAAGTATGGTACCCCCAATTTTGAAAGTGGCATTTGTTGATGCATCTTTTCCACTGACTATTGATACAATGAAAGCAATAACATGTTAGTTCTCTGACACCAATGCAATGTCCACCTAACCTTGAATAGCAAAGATTGAATGCAAGGATCAAACTTGAGATATCCCTTTACAATGCCAAGCCTTCTCCCTATTCCCTTCATCAATCTTCGCTTCCCAAAAGACCCGTGTGACATCTCTCCCTTTTGACTCTAATAAATATGCCCTGAGAAATTTCACAACATCTACAACACACTTCAACATTGCACCTTCACGCTTAAGTTGTTCATGGGTTAGCGCCCTTTTCACAACTACACCTGCACCATCATGTTCTCCCTTCCCGTGCCCTGACTCAAAGAAGTTCCATATCATAGTCATGCCTATTAGCCCTGAATATCTTCCTACTAAGTAAAATGGACATTTAGCCTTAAATTGAGAAGGTGCTCCATCTAACCATACCCAGTGTTGGCTTGATTCAAGATTTAGCTCTCTCAACCATTGCCAATGTAATTGGAAACAATGTTGCACAAAAAAGGTGTCATGCTTCTTGTCACCAGATATGAAGAAGTGGATTACCTTTTTAGGAATAACCTTGGAACGAAAATATGTGATATGCACAAAAATAGTTACCTCTACAGACCACCAATGCATAGATTATATTTCATTTTACTCGCTGAATATATAGTTTTCTGCAAAATCAACCACTCAAACCACAACATTGTCTGGTAATTCAGAGACACACATCTTAAACTGGTTAGCTTTCCATAAATAAATGAAATTGTGCTTGATAAATTTCTTTAGAGTTTTCTCAAATAATCTTGTTACAACTTTAGGACTCATCTCCCTCTTTATCAATTCTTTCCTTTTATGAACTTGTCCTTCATACATTGACTCTACATCTTCAAAGATCTTTACAGGAATATGATATTCCTCAATCCTAGTCTCTCTTGGATACCACTTAAAATGCCCTACTCTGCAAACAGAACACTCACTCATCACACATTTGTACTAGTGGAATGTGGTATCATTTTGACATGGACATAGAATAATCTCTATAATGCTGCTAATTGATCGAAATGTAGTTGTTGAAGCATTGCACCTTGATGTCTTCCCTACTTGACAAATAGAACAATCACATTTACGAAGACGGCTATGCACGACCGAGCTTGATTGACGTAGGAGATTGATTGCATCCTTAAGGTATGACATTTGAATGTGATAAATGCAGCAACATGTGGATGTGTCTTTCAATCTCTTAACAAAATATGGCTTCAATGATTCGAACTTTTGAAGCTCAATATTTATCATTGGATGCAATTCCTTGAAGTGTATAAATAGCTTCATATACGTTACACAAACAAGTGGTTATTAGTAGTCATTAACTAGCTAGTTATCAGTTTGCTACAGGTTACCCTTCTCAAGGAAAGGCTACATGCATGGGGACTACCTAGAGCTTGTCCATACAGATGTATGGGGACCTAGTAAGGATCCCTCAATCTCTAGATCAAGGTATTATGTATCTTTCATTGATGATTATAGTAGGTGGACTGTATTGTACTTTATGAAGCACAAAGCTGAAGGAGGAGGTGAGTACTTCTCAAATGAGTTTGATATATTCTTGCAGGACAGAGGAATCAAAAGAGAAATCACAACAAGGTATACCCCTGAGCAAAATGGGGTGGTAGAGAGGAGAAATAGATTAATTGTTGAAACAGCTAGGTCAATGTTAAATGAGAAAAAATTACCTAACTACTTGTGGGCAGAGAGTGTTTTCTACTGCCACTTATCTTGTAAACAGGTTGCCATCCAAATCTCTTGATGGGATGAACCCATATGAAGCATGGCGTGGTAAAAGACCTTCACTTGATCATTGCAGGATCTTTGGATGTGTAGCTTATGTGCATATCTCTTCTCAGATAAGAGGTACAAAAGACTTGTCATTTGAAGAGCTAGCATCCTATGAAGAGGCAAAGACCAAGGCAGAATGGAAGGAAGCTATGGATGAGGAAATTTAAGCACTCAAGGAAAGTGATACTTGGGAATTAGTACCAAAGAAGGGTTCTATGAAGGTAATTGGTTCTAGATGGATCTATAAGATCAAAAAGGAATTCTAATGGATCAATAAGCAAGTACAAATCAAGACTTGTGGCTAAGGGTTTTGCACAAACCCAAGGAGTTGATTATGAAGAAACCTTCTCATCGATGGCCAAAATGCCAACCATCAGGTTATCGGTAAGTGTGGCTGCATCAAAGAATTGGAACATGTATCAGTTGGATGTAAAAAATGCATTTCTAAATGGCTGGATTTCAGAGGAGGTGTACATGTCTCAACCTCCTAGCTATGATGACCCAAACAAGGTAACATATGTATGTAAATTGAACAAAGCTCTTTATGGATTGAAGCAAGCACCTAGGGCATGGAGCCATAGGTTAACTACATACCTTCAGGATCAAGGTTTCATCATGAGTAAAGTAGATACTTCTCTCTTCATCAAGAGAAGTAATTCAGAGGTAATATACCTATGTGTATATGTTGATGATATCATACTCATAGGTAATGATGCTAATGGCATCAAGAATATCAAGAACCAAATGATGAAGGAGTTCAAAATTAGTGACATTGGATCACTAAAATATTTTCTTGGACTTGAGTTAGTCTATACTAACTCTGGAATTTATATTACTCAGAGAAAGTATATAGACGATATGTTAAAGGAGTTTCATTTGCAGGATGCCAAAGTTGCAAGTACTCCAATGGAGATAAACCTAAAATTAAGTGCTCATGAAAGTGATGTACTTGAGATCATTGCTGGTTACCAAAGCATAGTGGGAAGCTTGAACTATGCTACATTGACAAGGATTGATATTGCTCATGGAGTAAGCGTTCTAAGGTACTTAAGGGTACTCAAAATCATGGATTGTATTTCCCTTGTACATCAAACTTGGACATCAAGATATATTCAGATGCAGATTGGGCAGGATGCAAAGATGATAGAAGAAGTACCTCAAGATACCTATCCTTTGCAGGTGATAAACCTATATCATGGTCTTCAAAGAAGCAACCTACTATTGCTTTATCTTCTATAGAGGCAGAGTATAGAGGATTGGCCAATGCTACTCAAGAGGCCATATGGATCAGGTTGTTATACACAGATTTGGGTTTTCATACTATAATATCTCCAATGCTTTTTGGAGATAATACAAGCTCATTACATCTTGTAGCAAATCCCATTTATCATGCTAGGACCAAGCATATAGAATTCCACTATCATTACGTGAGAGAGATGCTATTGAGCAAGGATATTCATTTGGCATATGTATCAACTAATATGCAATGTGCAAACTTATTGACTAAAGCATTAGATGGTACAAAACTTTGCAGGTTTAAATCATTGATTGAATTGCAGAATATTCATGAAGATTGAAGATGAAGATAAAGCCAAAATGTTTGTCTTGAGGGGGAGCTATTGGTGCAAAGTGCAAGCCTACACATTCGGCTAGAAGATTCATGAACAATTGAAGCTCAATGGAAACCATTGCTATGAGAATTTTATCTTTTACATTTGTAAAAGTTGTTTTTAACTTGGAAGAATCTTTGAAACTCTCAACAAACTCGTGGAGTTTATTGGTTGAGAAATCACAAATTTATGTTAGAGAGAATAACTCCTAGATTGGTGGATTACTTTTAGAGAGAGCAAATGTTGAATTCAAATTTGAATGTAGCACTTATAAAAGTGGCTTGAAAAAGTTGCGGGTAGCGGTCTCAATTCCCGAGTCTCCATTGCCATTTTGTAAGAGTGTGAGGTCTACATTATAGCCTACACTACTCTCTATCATTAGGATATGATTGTAAAGCTTATGATCTTGTACAACATTGTTCATTAATACAACACATCTACATTGTTCATCTATGATCTCTCTATTATAGTCATTCATAACTGTCAACTTGTGCTGCTCATATCTTATCAATTCTTCACCATTTTCAATGATCTATAGCTCCTTGGAATCTTCTCCACGTTATCTACATGCTCAAAAATGTTGAAGGAAATCCATTCAGCCAATTTGGAGAAAAGTGCATTGAAGCACTCACTGGTCAAACTCTATAGAGGTCCTAAAAATTGGGGGTAGTGATTCAATTGCTAAATTGATTGCTCTATGTATAGTGCATCATTTCAAGTGATTCCCTTTGGATCCTATTGTACTGCTAGCATTGAGCATAACAAGCAGCAAGGGTGTCATAAAAAATAGAAGGTTTTCATTGATCCTTCAATTTGGAAGTAGTCTGTTTTGATTCAATCTTTTCTTACAACATTTCCAAAGTACATAGGCACTTGTATAGTGTCATTGGAAAGCTAACAGGGCCCACAATTCAACTTTGAAGCTACAAGGGTAGGTACCAAGTAGGATTTGGAAGTACCTACTCATTTCTTGGAGTGTCCATCCATCTATCCCAACACTTATCCTATCATAACAGTTGGTAAGATCATTGTGACTAATCCTGATAGCAGTTCTTTTACATTGTCGGATGCTTTATTTGTGCCAATGATCAAGTAGAATCTTTTATGAAATTTAGATTTATCCAAGAGTGGCTTGCTTGTGAAATTTATTGATCACAGATGTATTGTTCATGATCTATCAAATAGCGATGCATTATTGTTTTTGGCATTCTATGTCGTGGGCTGTATAAGCTCATAGACTATGAGAAATCTATCAATGATTTAGCATGTGCAATACATGACTCTGAGGCTTTGGTAGATGCAAAGCTTGGGCATGCATGCTTTGGTCATCTGAATTTTGCTAGTTTTCTATGCCTGTAGAAATTTGAAATGGTGTCCTCTCTACCCAAACTTGAGGCACCTGGTAAACATGTTTGTGAAGGATTTTATTTTGGGCCAAATGCAACATTCCACATTCCCAAAAGATGGTTCAGTTTGAGCTACTCAGAAATTGGAGCTTGTTCAGAGTGATATATGTGGTCCTATGTAGACAAACTCTTTTGGAAACTACCTTTACTTCATCACTTTCATTAATGATTTTTACAAGCATGCATGGGTATCCATTGAAAGAAAAGTCTAAAGTGTTAATGTGCTTCAAATAGTTTTGGTTTTGGCAGAAAATCTATCAACATGTAAACTGGGCACCCTCTATTCTAATTGAGGGGGGGATATATGTCTTCTGACTTTAATGTACTTCTGGCTAAACGTTAGATAAACCATCACTTTACAATGCCATATACACCTCAATAGAATGTGAGCAAAATATATACTTAACAGGTGTCCCACTAAAGCATTGTAGTCTATCACCCCATATGAGGCTTTGCATGGTTACAAGCCATCTGTTGCTCACCTGCATGTTTTTGGTTGTCTGGCATGTGCGCTAGTGCTTGAACAACAACACAAGAAATTGGATGATAAAGCAATGAAATGTTTTTTTTTTGGGTATAGTTATGAAAGCAAAGGCTATCTTCTATATCATCCATAAAATAAAAACATTCTGGTTAGTCATGATGTTGTTTTTGTGGAAGATGCTATTTAGCCATTAATTTCACGTATTAAGGAGACATCAATTAGCTCTAAAGACATGTATGAAACCTTTCTACCTTTTTTTATAGGTGGATAGCCTAGTGTGGTCCAAATGAGGAAACTTTTTAGCCTTTACAGGTTTCATGTGATGATGCAAATCATTCTATTTCTAATGCAGGTTTACATGATGCACTTGTTGATGAGAAAACTGATATAGAGGAGGCAAAAACTATGCCTAAAAGACCAATCCAAACATTGCAAGATAGCAAAATAAATGCACATCTTTCATATCCTACTCATTCATGCTCTCATAGTGCTTCTTTTGCATTAGATTGCTATGCTATGGTTTTCTCTAGTCTATGTGATGAGAATGAGTCTGTTTTGTTTGATGAAGCATAAAATTCTAAAAATTGGATGGCTGCTATGGAATCAAAATTTAATGCTATTATGAAAAATGATATGTGGTCTTTTTGTGACTTGCCTCCTGGAAAGAAGGCCATTGGCACTAAGTGGGTATACAAGTTGAAGCGCAAGCCTCATGGAAGAGGTGACAGGTATAAGGCTAGGCTTGTTGCAAAGGGTTATGCTCAAGAAAGAGTCATTGATTTTGATGAGCCCTTTGCTCCTACATGCCAAATAAGTACTCTTCATAGCATCTGTGCACTTGTAGCTCATCATGTTTGGAATGTACATCAATAGGACTTGAAAACTACATTTTTGAATGGTGACTTGCATGAAGAAGTGTATGTTTTTCAGCCCCATGGCTTTGTGGAGAAAAGGCATGAGAACTAAGTTTTTAGGTTGAAAAAGGCATTATATGGTTTGAATCAAGCACCACGTGCTTGGTATGAAAAATACATGCCTACCTGATTGCACATTGTTTTGGGAACAGTCCAACTGAGAGCACCTTATATGTTAAGCATGCAAATGATGTGCTTCTGATCAATGTTGACTATGTTGATGACATGCTACTCACTAGTTCTCATGAGAAGCATATTACTGATTTTAAGGCTCATTTGCATGCTACATTTTAGATGTTAGATTTGGGGGATTTGCATCATTATTTGGGCATTTAGTTTATGCAAGTTGATGCCAGAATAGCTTTGTGTCAAACAAAATATATCAACACATTATTGCATCATTTTGGCCTTGAAGACTAGAAACCTATTGCCACTGCTATGGAGAGAGGTTTACAATTGAGTCTTCATGGTGCTCAAGATGCATTTGATGTTGTTCTCTATCAGCAGGATGTTGGATGCTCGATGTACTTATGCATTACTCAACAACATATTCAATTTGCTTTCTCAGAGATGAGCAGGTTTATGCATTTCCCAAGTGTCAAGCATTGGTAGGCAATTAAACACATCTTTTGGTACTTAAGTGGTGCCCAACTACTTGGATTGTTTTATCCCAAGGGGCGATCACTACTGCCATATTTACATGCTTTTAGTCTCTCACTAGGGTGGTTTCTATGACACTCATGTGTCCACTAGTAGTGTTTGCTTCATGCTTGGTAGCTCATGTATATCTTGGTTGAGCAAGAAGTAGCCTATTGTGGCCACTTCTAGTTTTGAGGTTGAGTATAGGGCAGCTTTCATAGCGATCGTTCAATGTGTGGCACTCAGACACCTTATGGCTAATTTGGGTGTTGGTCAATCTTCTACAACCACCATCTTCACTGATAGTCATAGTGCATTGGTAGTTGCGAGGACCAATGTTGCGAGGAACCCTATGTTCCATGATTGCACTAGGCACATAGAGGTGCACTATCATTATGTCAAGGAGAGGTTCTCTGTTGGAGAGATCAGTTTGGCATATGTGCCCACACAAGAGAACATTGCGGACCTTTTCACAAAGGTTCTACCTAGGGAGAAGTTTGAAGCTTTTCGCAAAGCTTTGGGCTTACTTCCTTTTGTGGATTGACTCCACATAGCTTGGCACTTCCTTATACATGAGTGCTTGATCCTTGTTCACCGCATCACTCCCATGGGGTATTTGTTGATATATTTAGGTAGTGATGTGTGTAAAAACACTAGGACCACTAGGGCACTTTTCTCCCTTTTTAGGAGGTTTTTTCGCTCAGCTTGCATATGTGCCTATAGCCCTAACGGGTCACTACTCTTTGTGCACTCTAGTGGTAATACATTCAATATTGTGCATTGTGCTCCAAGCTCCTTCTTCTTCTTGCTTGTGTTGTTCATGTGCTTCCAGAGACCTAAGACTCCAACACACACACACACACACATATATATACATACATATATATATATATATATATATATATATATATATATATATATATATATATATATATATATATATATATATATATAACATACACACACACACATATATATATATACATATACATATATATATATATATATATATGTGTGTGTGTGTGTATATACATATACATTTATATGTGTGTGTGTGTGTTCGCTCTCCAATACAAGTGGCTCAAAGTCTCCTACATGCTTAGCAGAGCTCGATAGGGTGTTTTTGTCCAACTTTTTGAAATATAGTTGATTTTTTGCATCAGTGTATTTTAGTTACTAGCCATGGATTAAATCAATGATGTATTATGTATGTTGGTTGTTGAGGATAAGCTTGATGGTACTAATTAGCCATTGTGGGCATATATGATGCATCATGTATTGGTAGCAAAAGGGCTAGGGAGTATTTTGTACGGTATTGAAAATCTTCCTATCACACGGACAAGTACACTTAATAATGGTGATGTAAAGGGTGTTGAAGATATTGATATTCAATTCTTGGTCCCATTGTGGTTTGGACTTGACTTACTATAGAGTAGCTTCATTGCGAAAGCACATGCATAGGTGGCTTTTGTGTCAAAGGTGCCACTATCCCTCATATTTGCTCCCACAAGACAGTCAAGGGTGATTGGATACACTTAGAACTTTATATAAGGCAAGAAATGAGGCTCGTATTGCTTATCTCAAAAAGCATTTCAAGAGTGATCAGCACATGGATGAAGGAGATGCTTTGGATATTTTTTGATAAATATCATAGGTTTGAAGGAGGAGTTGATTTTTCTTGATGAAATCTTTGTAGGTAGTTTGCTTGTTAAGATTGCTCTTAACGATCTTCTAGCTTCGTATCAGAGTTTTGTTTATACTCTTTCTTTCATGATAAAAGCGAGTCCAAATGCCTTAACATTTTAGGATTTTGTGTTTTTTTTTGGTTCTGGGAATATCAGCCCATGCAAACTAGATGATTATGTGTTGCAAATCAAGCTTTCTTATCTAGACATAAGGGCAAAGGTAAATGGAGCTCATCTACTAGTAACCAATTTTTTTCTATAGGTGCACAATCAATAAAGGAAGAAAAAGATCAGAAGAAAATAGAAAAGAAAAACAAATGTTTGGTACCTAAATAGTGGTGGTACAAAACATATTACCTTGCAACATAGTTTCTTAACTTCACTTGAGTCTACCCCTATAGGGAATACTATCACATGTGGTAACAACTCCTCTCATCCTATAATATGAGTTGGTAAGATCATCATAACTACTATTGGTGAAATTTTTCTCATATTTTCAAATGGTTTATGTATGCCATAGATCGAGAAGATTCTATCGTCAATTTTAGCATTGGCCAATATGCCTTCTTATCAAATTGATAGATGAAAAATGTATAAATCATGATCTATAATATTGTGATGCTATTATTGCTTCTAGCATTTTAGGCCCGGGTTGTATAAGATCATAGACTATCAGAAATCTATAAATGATTCAACATGTGTTGTTCAAGGCTCTCAAGCCATCTAAGATGTGAAGCTTTAGCATGCATTCTTTGGCCATCTGCATGTTTTGACTTCACTTCACCTAGATAAATCTAAAATGGTTTCATCTTTTCCAAAACTTGATAAAGCTTGTAAAAAATGTGTTTGAAGGCTATATTTTGGGTATAGAAATATCATTTCTCCTTCCCAAAAGATGGATTAGTTTGATCTATTCATAAATTAGATCTTATCCATAGATATATCTATGGTTCTATGTAGACACCTTGAATTGGGAACGAACCATACTTCATGACTTTTATTGATGACTTTGTGATAAAGTTTTTTTTTAGATAGCACTGTTCATGGAAAAATTCAAAACTTCCTCTTATCTTATCCAAATGTGATTATTTGACTTGGTACAGACTCTTTGTTTAAAGCGAACTATCAAGAAATTTTAGCTTGGTGCTAACGGCTTCCTTTTGCTTGTACTGAAAACGTATTTTGAAAAGGTCATAAGAATGCATGGTAAGACATGTTGTCTTTATACCCATGAAATAGGTTTTGAAAATCTTGAAATTGTGACTCCGATGATCATTTTTATGATTCCTCATATACCTTGGAATATGCAAAATGTTTGGCTACCTAAAGCACATCTTCATGATCTTATGAAATTACTCTAGGTGAAGATATGTATGAAAATTCTACAATCCTAATTTGCTCCTTATGCAAATCATTGGTTCACTATGCCAAAGAAGAATGGTAAACTTCAGTTTATCCAAGATTTTCAACTAGTCAATAAACTGACTTTTAGAAATGTAGGCACTTGCCCAATTGTAGAAAAGTTTGCAGAAGCACTTACAAGACATGCTATATATTTGATGAGAGATCTCTATTCTTCCTATGATAAATTCCAATTGGCAATCAAAAGCAAGGATATTAGTACCATGAAGATGCCTCTTGGACTGGTTTGCATGTGCATATTACCTCAAGGTGCCACATATTCAGTTGCACACATGTTGAATGCAATGAATTTAGTGTTGTATGATTTTACCCTCCACATTGCAATGCCATTTATAGAGGATATTCCTATTAAGGATTCTGTAGAAATGATAAAAAAAATTATGTTTACAAAATTGTAAACATCAAATTACACAACGAAATGTGATGAGAACTCCCCACATATTCAAAAGATCAAACAAATATTTCCAAACTTGAGAAATCAAACTTTACTGCAAACTTTCAAGAAAACAAAAATGGGTGACTGTAGCAAAATAATCACCATAAACTATCTGAGTAGAACTTCTTATGACCAATCCTATATTCTAAAATAAGATTTTAGGAAGCATGATTTAGAAACAAAAAATTTTGAAAAAGGTGGAGTATAGCTCCCAAACAAATGGTTTGAAGTCAAGGTATATGGAGGCCTGCAACAACAAAGTATGACTAACTATCCGAATTGAAAGTGGATGTGTAGCAGCTATAAGACACATAGATCTATGTAAAAAGTTTATATATATGGAAACTATGAGAACTAAGGAAACTCCTTGAAGTGAAATTACTCAAAAAGACTTTAGAACCACTGAGATATGGGAGTTTTAAGAGAAGTATGTCTCTCATGAGACACCAGATACATGCAAGAAAATAGATGTGCAAAAATACCTACTTGCATGGGTTTTCTCATTGTATTTTTTATAAAAATGGATCTATTATATAGTACAAGTTGTAAGCTTTGCAATGCAACAATAGTCACTCAATCTGGCCACCTACACTAAGAGAACTACTCTTTTTATTGAGAGGCTGTCAATAGAAGTGCCTTCCTTGTCTAAAAATAGGCAACTCTCCCTTCCTTCTTACTTTTATCTAATTTTATCTACTTTTACTCTAAATTTGGAGATGTCAGCACATTCACATGTTATTTATCATAAATAATAAAATCCAAAATTTTAAAAACAATAATTTAGATCTTGTTCTTATGTAACATTGCCCCCCTCAAGCTCTAAATCCAAAGCTTTGACTCCAAGTAGAACTTTGATTCGCTTGAGCTTCTGAGCATCCACTACTTTTGTGAGTATATATGCTAATTGATCTTTAGTTCCAACATGTTGAATATGAATATCTTCATTCATCACCTTCTCTCAGATATAGTGAAAGTGTACTTCAATGTGTTTTGTTCTTGCATGGTACATTGGATTAGACACGAGTGGTAATGAACTTACATTATCTCCAAATGGTTGTGGACGTGATGTAGATAGATCCATATCTTCATAAAGCTTCAAATACCACAAAATTTCACATGTTGCATTTGTAATACTTCTATATCCAGCTTCTGTGCTTGAAAGTGCTACTATAGGTTGTTTTTTGGAAATCCATGAAACCAAATTATTACCTGCAAATATCATATATCCACCTATGCTCCTATCATCCTTTTTTCCAACCGAATCTACATCACTGTATGCTTTCAAATCTAGAACTTCATGATATTTATAGCCCCAACCTTCGTTTAATGTACCCTTCAAATATCTCAAGACCCTTTTAGCTGCATGCATATGTACATCTGTGGGTTTGTTCATGAATTGAGCAATGTACTTACACTAAATGTAATATCTGGCCTTATTAAAGTTGCATATATAAGAGAACCAATCAAAGACCTATAGATAAGTGGATCTTCGAAAGGTTCACCATCTTCAACACTATACTTCACATTGGTTTCCCTCGGATTATGCGTACTCTTGCAATGCTCCGTGCCATATTTCTTTAACAAATCTGAAATATACTTCCTTTGTAGAAGATATTGACCATTTTCTTTCTTCATAACTTTGATTCCAAGAATATACATCAATTGTCCTAAATCTGAAATTTTAAATTCAGATCCAAGCTCTGCTTTGATCTTGGCTATTTCACCTTCATCATTGCCTATTATTATCAAGTCATCCACATATATTGAGATATAAACAATCAAGAATCCTTCAACTTTATCATACAAAGAAGTATCTGCATTTGAACACCTTTCAAGAAACTTTAACAATATGAAATTCCAAGCCGTTGGAGCCTACCTAAGACCATACAATGCTTTCAAGAGTTTACATACATGTGTAGGCTTCTTGGGATCTTCATAACCTGGTGGTTGCTCCATGTAGACATGTTCTTCTAAATCACCATTGAGAATGCATTTTTGATATCTAATTGATAGAGATTCCATACCTTGCTTGCAACAACACTTATAAATGTCCTTACTGTTGATATCTTGGCAACAACAAAAAATTTCTCCTCATAATTGATGCCATAATTGTGTGCATAACCTTTACAAACAGTCTTTGCTTTATATCTACTTATTAAACAATCATTGTTTCTATTGATCGTGTAAACATATCAAATACTTCTAATTTGTGTTTCATAAAATAAATTAATGTAAACTTTGAGAAGTCATCAATAAACATTACAAACTACTTGCTACCTGCCATGGAATCTTCTTGAGATGCACCCCATACAACATTATGAATCAAGTCCAAAATACCTCTGCTTTGGAATCCTGCTTTTGAAAAAGGACTTCGTACCTGTTTTCCAAACTCACATGCCTCACAAACAAAATCCAAATCTTGCTTAGGTAGTTATGGCAGACCTTCAACCAAGGATTTTGTTACAATATCCTTCAATCTACCAACACTGATGTGTCCTAATTTTTTATGCCATAAATTGAATTGAATTACTTGAGCCCCATTGACCATTCTGTAACCTACATAATCTGGAACTTCAACTTCATAAGTATATAATCTAGAACTTCAACTGCATAAGTATATAACAAAAGTCCCATTCTTCTTTTGATAAGCCTACCATTGGTTATTGTCAAAATCCACCTTCACTCCGTTGTCCTCCATCTATCCAAATCCAATCAAATTTCTTGTAATAGTAGGAACAAACAAAATATCTTTGAGAGTTACATGTTCATTAAGTGGAAAATCACCAACCTAAACTACTTCATGCTCAGTAATATCTCCTGTAGCAACTGTGACTCTTGAATGTAGCTTGTGTAAGTTCACAAACATATTCATGTTATGAATCATGTGGTTTGTGCAACCACTATCTACAGACCAAGTTCTGTTGTTTACCTTCCTCTTATGTGTCTCTGTATGCATAGACATAAGAAAGTTTTCCTTCTATGTTTGAGCCTCCTATTGTTTGTACCTATTATCAATCCCCAAAGACCTTTAGACATGACATAAGACTCCATTCTAAATTGCCACATTGGATAATTTTCTCCCATCTGATAATGTCTCAATCAATGCACTCAAATCTGCCATGTTGAATCGTTGTAAACAAAGAAGATAATTTAATAGGCTTCATGAAAGATCTAATAAAAAACAAAAGCTCTGATACCACAATGTTATGTTTACAAGCTTGTAAACATTGAAGTACACAAAGAAAAGAGATGAGACCTCCCAAGATCTTCAAAAGGTCAAACATATATTTCCAAACTTCAGAAATCAAACTTTCTTGCAAACTTTCAAGAAAACAGAAATGGGCGACTGTAGAAAAATAATCACCAGAAAATCTCTGAGTGGACTTTCTCAAAATCAATCATATATTCTAAAAGTAGACTTTGTTAGAAACGAAAAACCTCACCAAAGGTGGAGTATAGCTCCCAAAAAAATGGTTTGAAGTCAAGGTATGTGGAGGGCTACAACAACAAGGTATGACTAACTATTCAAATTCAAAAATGATATAGAGTGGCAAGAAACCTCAAAGACCTATGAAATATTTTGATATAGATAGAAAGTATGAGAGCTAAGGAAACTCAGCCTAGTGAAATCACTGAAAAGGACCTCATAACGTCAGATATGAAAGTTTGAAGAGAGTTATGTCTGTGATGAGACACTCGATACATACAAGAAACTAGATGTGCAAAAAGGCCTACTTGTGGGGGGTTTTCTCATTGTATTTTGTAAAAATGGATCTATATATATAGTACAAATGTAAACCTTTGCAACGCAATACGAATCACTCAATTTGGCCACCTAAACTAAGAGACGCACTCTTTTTATTGAGAGGCTATGAAGAGAAGCGCCTTCCTTGTGTATAACAGACACCTCTCCTTTCGTTCTTACTTTTATCTATTTTTACTCGAAATTTGGAGATATGGGCACTTCCACATGTTATTTATCGTAAATAATAAAATCCATAAGCCTAAAAACAATACTTTAGAGCTTGTTCTTACCTAACACAACTTACTATAGATGATGATCGATGTAAAGTGTCAAAGTTCACATTCTTGATTCTGAAAAGATCCTTCAAAGACTCACTGAAGTGGGATTTACTTTTTCTATTGTTAAATCAACTTTTATGGTGAATGACGTGCTCATAGTTGGACATCAATGTGGATTTTATGGCCTAAAATCTTATCCTCCGAAATTAGAAGAAATTAATAAAATGGAAACTATTTGCAAGTCATTGAATGAATTGAGACCATTTTTAGGAGCATGTGTCTTCTCTACAATTTGGATTCATCACTTTGTGCACATAGTAGATGATTTGTATAGCTTATTGAGAAAACATTAGGAATTTTTGTGGCTTGAAAAGCATACATATGCCATGAAGAAATGAAAAGGACTTTTTATGCAAGAACGTGATGTTAAAAGAGAAAATTATTCAAATGGAAAGACTATCTTCTTGACAATGGACAATATTCCACTTGGTATTAGTTGGGTAATTGGACAAGAAAATTTGTGACTATGCCTTTAGTGGTTAACACCATATGATACATTCTACTTGCAAGGGAGGATCCCACTAATAATGTTGAGGGTAGAGCTTTATGTACCAAATCGACAAAAAATGTGTGTAAATTCATGTTAGAAGATGTTTTTTGTAGATTGCTTATGTGGGAAAAGTTGTAGATGATTGTTTGGAACTTGAGACACAAGAAGCCAAAACAATTCTCCAAAAGCCCGGTATCTAAATTGCATTAACACATCATATGATTCCAAACCGAATGGGAAGATAGAGAGAGATCATTCACCGATAATGAAAGATTTCACAAAACCACATCAAGGAAAACTTAATTAATGGCCAAAATATTTAACCTTTTCTTTGTGGGCTGGGCGATATGACTTGCAAATGCATGAATCGGTTTATACCTATGGAATTCATGTATTCAAAAAAACCAATTTCTCCAAATTGGAAGTAACTTTGTGATGTGTTACTTTACCTTGGGCTACTAACATGTCAAGAGAGGAATTGTTATGATTGAGATTGCAGCAACTTGGGAATGTCAAGAGCAATTTTAGGAGAAAAAAGTACAATTGAAGGCATCAAGAATCGAGAATAAAATTTCCTTCAACAAAGAACATTGGTTGCGGCCAAAGAAGACTCAAAATGGTGAGTGGGCTCTGGTCTATGATAACTCATTTGATACAAAATATGAATGGAGAGAAAAAAATAAGTGAAGCTCTCATTTGGTCATTACATTGTGCATAATGTGAATGTTTTTAAGGAATTAGATAATATTGTGTTCAGTGAAGCTTCTCAAATGAAAAGATGAAGAAGACTATAAAAAACTAGAAACATTCATGGATTCACAAGTGAATGATGCAAATCAAGAGGACCTAGATAACCATGAAAGTGAAAGAAGTGAGGAATGATAAATATGATTTTCTTGATATATGTAAAATTCTATTGTTTTGATGCTCGTATTGATTTGAATAAAGTTTTGATTGAGGTCTGAAAGAGGTTAAAGAAAATTCCAAGAGGTGATATTAAAAAAAATTGATTTGTTGAATTGTTTTGTTTTTTTTTAATGTTTCATAAAGTTTGGTATTTATGAGTTTTCAAGTTGAATGATGTTTTATAAATGAAGATGGAGATCAAGAATCCTGAATAAACTTGACTTTTGTTTATTAGGAAACCATGGAAAGCTAATTTACCAATTTTGCACCATGTTGTTTCTTTTTTATTAAAAACATGAAAAATGATGATTTGTGAGGTGGCAAGCGTCATTGCAAGAAACCATGCCTTTTTTCACTATTTGCACTTTGCGAGAATTGAATGCTAAGTATAATAAAGCATTATACAGCCACCTTTTCATGGCCATGCATGTGACACAAATCATACTTTTAAAACCCTCCATGATGAACTACACATGAGAATTAGTAAGGATAAATGTAATTTTCAAAGATATATACATGAGAAGAGAGTGCAAGTGCCTTCATAAAATGCTTGCTTTCTTACATTTTCACACAATGAAGTTCAGATTTGCACTTAAAGTATGCATAAGAGTAGGGCTAATCACATTGGCGTACATAGGCACATTTGGTTTCCTTTTCCCATACGCATGATTTGATATTATAAATTCCTCTATGATCTTGAGGTCTTGGAGCTAAGTCAATGCACTATGATGAAGCATTAGTTTGGCAGGGATGATGATCGTAGAGATTTACATTTCTACGCTTGACTGTAATCATTTCTGATCAAGACATTCTCAAACGTGAAGATTCAAGCTAGAAATATGCTATGAAGTGGCCTTCGAGGAACATATTACTTTTGAGGCTAAATCATTCTCCATTTTTGGCTTATGTATTTTATCTTTGGAGTGCTTTTCTGAACTTTCTCACGTTTACCCATTAGCAACAACATCTTTCTCATTATCATTGTGATCATTATATAGTGATGTATGTAGTCAAAGGGAATAAGAGCTTTTCAAGCATCCATCTTTCAAGGAAAATCTTGCCCCATTCGAAGTGATCAAATGTTTCTTAGACTTTATTTTGATTGTTTTTTTAGAAGTGAGATTTTCTCTAGGAACTAAAGGTAAAATTTCATATGCACAATGCTACTATCTTGGAGTTTGTGCATCATTAATGGACCAAGAACTGAGGATAAACTGAAGTATTTTGGAGGGGCTAGAGAAATAAGAAGGATGCACGTAGTAGAGAAAAGTTTCCATAGGTTCTATTCCCCTTGTTTTACAAGGAAAACCATTTTCTGATGAAACTCATCCAGTAGGACAGCATATCATTAGAGAAGGAAACTACCTTGCATGAAAAGAAGGGAGGCTAGCTTTTGTGAAAGATCAAAACGAATTCCTTCACGTCTTCTCTGAAGAAAAGGGTCAACATGTCAGAGCTCAACGAGAGCTTGGATGCAAAGAGCGAGCATATTTGGAGGATAGTTCTCTTTCATAAAGATTAATATAGAAAAAACATGATCATATAATTTTTTTCAACAGATGAAGCGGCTACGAAAGCTAGGGATTGATGCTTGAATTAATACTCAAAAAGAACTATGGAGGGCAGTAAGAAAGCGGTGTTGCAACTCAAGAGAACAAATCATTTTTTGCATGGGCCTTTTCTATTAAGAAGTGATTAGTGATGGACCAATCAAAAGAAGCTCATGGACATAGTCTATAGCCTATAAATTACTAGGCTAAACAGGGAAGAGGGGTTAGAGAACCCCTATGTTTAGGTTTTGCTTGTAGAGAGAGAAAGGAGTATCCTAACTAGCCTATGCTCAACAAATCATAAATTTCAAAAATTTTTAAAACTCATCATAACATTATTCAATGGCCCCCTAGCCTCTTTGTAGCATCAAAAGTGAAAAAAGCAAAGTTTTTAAAAAATAACTCTAAATACAATTTTTTTCATTCTAAACCTCTCACTTTCATACCAACATCCCAAAAAGTCATGTTTTTACACTAGTTTCTCTCCCTAGCACACCATTGAAGCTCGTCCATCTATATTTCTTTCTTTGTGCATCTTTCTCTTTGAATTCCTAATGTCATTTCCATAGCTTGAGCTCCAATGGTGACACATAAAGCTGATAGGTGTCCAAAAGATGAGATTATTGTGTTAAAATGTCAAACTATCAAGGGTGTAGAAGGCATTTGGTTAGGAAATGAGTTTTGAAAAGGTGCATGGGTGAAAATGCAACACTTGTTGGATGTCATTGTGTTAGAGATTATGGAAACTTTGAGTTTTCCAATTTCATGATTGACAATGTAAAAACATGTCATAAAATGGCAATAGTCCAACTACTTTTGAAATAGTTGAAGCCGAATAACTTTCCTTTCTAACGAATATCAAAGTTTCCATAATCTCTAACATTGGAATATTCGTTAGAAAGGAAAGTTATTCGGCTTCAACTATTTCAAAAGTAGTTGGACTATTGCCATTTTATGACATGTTTTTACATTGTCAATCATGAAATTGGAAAACTCAAACAAACAAGGCTTTATACAAGCGAGAAACCATATGCTCTTTCCCTTTCATAGCTTCACATAAACCTCTTCTTGCAAATCACCATTCAAGAAGGCTGTTTTCATGTCCAACTGATGCACTTTCCAACCTTGATGGGTAGCCAATGCAACCATGGTATGAATGGTAGTCATGCGTGAAGTAGGTGAAAAAGTTTCCTCATAGTCAATGCCATATTGTTGCACATATCCTTTGGCAACCAATCTAGCTTTGTGGCGATCAATGTTGCCATCAAATTTTCTCTTAATCTTGTAAACCCACTTTGTACCAATGGCATTCTTTCCTTTTGGCAATTCACATAACTCCCAAGTACCATTCCTGTGTATGGAATCCATTTCTAATTGCATAGCACTCATCCATTGTGGATCGTCACATGCATCTTCAAAAGAAAGTGGCTCTTCATTACATGCTGTAGCAATAAGAGAATAATCCACAAAATTACTTGATGCATGGTGAGAGCTTGATCTTGTTCTACCAAGTAAAGGTGCACTCAATTTACTTTCCTGCAAAGTTTGTTTCAACCACTTTGGTAGTTTGTGTACTCTTGATAGACATGCCTTCATTATTTAAAACATCTTCAATATGTACATCATGCGTGGGCTGAATTGCATGCTCATTTTGAGCCATATTTTGATGCAAATGCTCAGCCATATGTGGCTAGAAATTTCCAGCACTTTTGATAATCTTTGGCTGAAAATTCTTAGCCATGTTTGGCTGGAATTTCTTTGCAATTTTAGCCCTATTTGGCTGGAATTTTTCAGCCCTTTGAGCCTCAGTTGGCTGGTCTACATGGCCATACTTAAGCCCACCATTTTGGAACAAAGGCATGAGTGTATCGAACACATCTTGTGAGCTAATTATTGGCTGTTTTTTGCATTCAAGTACAGGGAAAACTGAATTTTCAGCAAATACCACATCTCAACTCACAATAATTGTGTTCGTCAATGGATGATACAAATGATATCCTTTACTTTCAGCACTATAAACAACAAATATACATTTTTTTGCCTTGTCATCAAGTTTGTGACGTTGTTGTGATGGCACAAGAGCATATGCCAAACAACCAAACACACGCATATGGCTAACCATAGGCTTATGACCATTCCAAACCTCATAAGGAGTGATGACTCTCAATGCTTTTGTAGGGCAGCGATTCAACACATGATTTGCACACATGACCGCTTCCATCCAAAATTTATCAAGAAGATGCTTTCCTTTAACCATACATCATGCCATTTCAAGTAGAGTTCTATTTTTACGCTCGGCAACACCATTTTTCTGAGGTGTATATGGCACCGCACATTGGTGTGAAATACCTTTTTCATGAAGAAAAGAAGTAAACTCATGTCACATGTATTCACCACCATGATCCATGCATAGAGTCAAAAGCGTTTGTGAAGAAAAAATTTGAGCCATAGCTAAAAATGCTTTGAAGCAAAAAAATACCTCATTCTTTGCTTTCATAGGATACACCCATGTATGGCAAGTAGCATCATCAATGAAGGTAACAAAATATACATGCTTCCCAAAAGATGAAGTCTTGACAGGACCACATACATCACTATAAACAAGCTGCAATTTTCTTGTAGTGTGTGTATGACTATCTTTTAGAAAAAAACAAGCACGATGCATTTTTCCAAGAATGCAATCTTCACATGCATGCTTTTCAATGGACTCAAGTGTGGGCAAGCCAATAACCATGTCCTTCTTTTGCAAGTAAAGCAAACTATTGAAGTTTAAGTGACCAGAACGAGCATGCCAAAGCTCCATTTCAGCCATGGAAGAAGTATGAGCAAGCAAGGCATTCGAGGCATCCCTCTTGTATGTATCCATGCGATACAAACCATTACATAATGTACCAGACATCATGATAACATCGCCATTGCTGAAATCATGAACCATACACTTATCATCAACAAAGTGTACATGAAGTCCAGCTTTGGCAATCAATGGAATTGAAATTAAACACAAGCACCACAAAATTGAAGATCATCATCTTCAACACTATCTACATCACTTGTAATCACTCTATTTGTACACATAAGAGGACATGTTCCAAAATGCTTCACAATATTCCACAAGCCTTTTGCTACCAATACATGAAGTATCATCTATTCTCACAATGGTTAACTAAAACCATCCAAATTATCTTGAATAGAAAACATATAGAATATATCATTGCTTTAATACATGACTAGTGATTAAACACCAAGATGCATAAAATTGACTATATCTAAAAGAAGCTAAACAAAATTACCCTATTGTTGTTATAGTACATTTGCAGGCTGAAATTAGCTCAAATCGAAATTTTGATGGCATAAAATGAATCCATTTTGAATCGCAAATTTCTATGAGTATGTTGATCAATCTTGATGCAATTTTGTGGTTCTGACTTCATGTGTGTGGAGAAAGCCCTAGAAAAAGTGGGAGGCC
This sequence comes from Ceratopteris richardii, assembly GCA_020310875.1. NCBI lineage: Eukaryota > Viridiplantae > Streptophyta > Polypodiopsida > Polypodiales > Pteridaceae > Ceratopteris > Ceratopteris richardii. The sequence continues at coordinate 41,639,507 of CM035418.1, forward strand.
AACCTTGATACTAATTCTTTGAGTCTTAAGAGTGCAGACACTCAAAAAGACACAAGGAAGAAGAAGAAGCTTTATGAACACACAACACACAATGAATTACCAAGTGAATGTACAAAGATAAGTGATCTCTTAGGGATTTAGGCGTATACACGAAGTAAGGAGAAAGAACATTGTAAAGAGTAAAAAAAGTGTATGGGTGGTCTACATGCCCTTCTTTATCTCATGTGTAGGATCACAATGACCATTTATTACCATGAGCAGTCATACATATACCTCATCTAAATTGGAAGTTAAGGTTCCATAAATTTCCGGACTCTAAAAATGGCTTCTCCTCATAATGTACACCTTACAACTTAGAGAGCCATCGATTATTTTTGGTCACTTGAGGGTGGATTATTAAGTATATCTAACAGCTTTCCCATCTGTCCCTCAATGTCCACCTACCATTGTGGTCGAGTTTCAAAGGCTAAAATTACGATCAGTTTAGAGGTACCAATTACACGATTTAAAGAAGGTAAGTGTGACCTAATCAAGGCATGCATATATGTTAAGTTGTAGATGTCAATGGCAAGGAGAGACGAACGAACACACTTTGAAATATCTAAAAGCTTGAAATCATTGCGCGCGAAATTGACACTTAGTCCTCTCATTGCAAAAGATTGAAGAGCATGAATAAATTTGGAGTTGGTGATTTCTTTCCTTGATTACCTTAGTCAATGCATACTAATACAACGTGTGATATTATGTGCATATATTTATGTGTGGCTAGTTGCTCCATGAGTTATATTATTTTGGCCTCAAAAAATCGTTGGAATGACTTTTCAATTGTCACGTCATGTGGATCTCGTGTATTGGTCTCATTGCATATTGTGCATAAGAATGTAACTTAAGGGCATGACTAAATACTCTCGTAAGACATTGAAAGTAAGTTTCCCTATGTGCCTTAGTTGTGTCAATGGTGAGTATGTAAGTGTGTGAGCATGCAAACCAATGTATGTGCATCCGAAAACTTAAACACATGAATATGTCATGTGATTGTGCATGGTGTCCATGTTTTTGCATGTGTATTTGAAGTATGGATTACACAAACGTATATGCATAGAAGTGTTCATGTATATTTGTGGATATATATGTGCTTTCTTTTTCTTGTCAAAAGCGTGGCAGTTTTTTGGACTCTAGTCGATGGAATTTCGGTGGAGGGGACGCAAGTGAAGAAAAGAGGAAGGCAACACATGCGGGGAAGGGGAATTCTGATGTTGCTATGGATCTCTCATTGCCAACATCAGATTTGATCTTGCACGGCCATGCCGACTTTGCGGAAACGATTTTCTTGCAGTTTGTCCATTAATTATCACTACTCTTCATGAATGACTCAGTTGTAGATGTCCTGGAGAACTCAAAGGCAATGCCCATGCTTTGTTTGCATGAACTAGTCCTTCTCTACAGAGTTGACTGCGATCTTACTCTCTCGCCATCGAATGATATCTAAATGTTTACGAGTTGTCGTGTCTCGTTTACATAGCTTTCGATACAATATTTTCACTATGAGCTGAATCCTGTGGTTACGGTCCGTTGGCAGTGCAAAACCCATTCAGGTTCAGGATTCATTTTAACAAGTCCCGAGAAAAAGTGATGCTGATTTGTGTATCTGCACAAGGACAAGGTTTTTTTTTTTTTCCTTGGAGGTCGCAGGGCACGCATGGCAAAACCTTGACTCAGAGGAAGTAAAACCAGCATCCAAAACCTCTCGGCAACTGGAGCAGAAATAGGAAACGATTAGAGTAGAAAAGAACATTGTATGCTGAATGATAAACAACTTAAACGCGCACAGTGTAGTTAAGTTACTTATTAAAAAAAAAATTAGCTCGAATTTTTGAACCAGAAAAGCGCAGGATGCTTCGAAGTAAGTTTTTTAGGTCTTCAACATTAAGATGAAAAGGTAATGAAATGTGTTTGAAGAAGGCAGCAGAATGATGATGCTCGCAACATGAGTTAAGAAGAAGTCGACAGTATAAGTACATGTCATGCAGTCACCAAAGGACAATATGTGTAAGAGATTAGATGGGAACATAAAGGATGGAAGATTCGGAAAGTTGGATGTGTGGTGATATATAATTTCTACTACCTGCACATCAGAAAAAGATTGGATCATTGAAGTGGAGACATGACATGTATGGATAAGCTTGTTTTGCAAATATCAAAAGATTATGTTACATGATCCAAACAGTGATTTAAGCATCGAATCTTGGAACAAATTCTGAATATGGCAGATGAGAAAAACAAAAGCCAAAGTTCTCAGGAGACCGTGCATAAAAAATTTAGAGCTCTTCATCTTGTTGATGCATGAATAGGTTTGCAGAGATGTGGGGGATGAAAGTGAAAGTTTCGCAATCTATCTGGTGAAGGGAGACCGACATACTTTGGTTCAACAAGTTCAATTACTTTTTTTCTCGTTCATGCTCTTAAGTGCTTGTCATGCTAAAACAAGCTTGGAATCATTGTTGCAATTCACCTACTTTATCGTGCTATTTGGTTATGAAAGTAAATGGAGAAAATGCATAATTCTCTTTTATTGCACAAAACTGTTCATTGTCGAATCTGTGAATCAACTTTGAAATTGTATGACTATGTATTTTGTTCGTTGTCTTCAAACTTTAAAGCTTTAATGTTAAATATTTTATCTCGTAACAGAAAAATAGAAAGAGAAACAATTAGCCATTTATCTGTTTCGCATGTGAAAGTGCTTTACGGATACTTGGAAAGGGAGTTGTTCTTTATTGTGTGCTGGCAAGAGGATATCTAAACTCCTAACTTGTTCAAAGATATTTCATGATTTTAATTGACTATAGAAGCTACTAGAAGCAATTTTTGTTTGTTGTGTGGAACATATGACACATTTCAAAGCTTCTTGGTATCCCCATTAGATCAATGAAGGAAATCATACCTTCACCCTATACAAGACATCATTATTTCCTCCCTTTAATATGATGGGTTCTTTTGGAGGATCTAAGAAACTATAAAGGTCCTTTCTACTCATCATGTGATGAAAGGCACCATGTCCAACATCGATGAGTCATTTTTTCATGAATCGTCGACTAAGGAGCATACCACCTCTATCATAATAAATAAATTTCTTTTTATATTGTGTTGGTAGAATCCTTGACCTTGCCACTTTTTGAAGAACCATTCCTCTTTTTGTTTGTCTTGGTGAAAAATACTTGAATTTAGTGGATTTTGATCTTTTCACGCAAACATTCTCCTTTGAACTTCTTTTTGTTGTTCTTCTTTTTGTGTCCATCTTTAGAAGAGTCTTGTTTTCGTTCTTTGGCATCTGTGTCAATGCAACATGTCCTTTGTTGTTTCCACTCCTTTCCTTGAGACATAGCCCTTGCTCCTTGTGTAAGGCACTGAATTCTTTGAAAGCTAGACATTGAGGTCCAATTTGAGTATTACAAAAAGTTAACAAACCATCTAACATGTATAAGTGGAGGTTTGGTGCCAAAATGTTATGATCAAGAGAGAGGCAATGATGTTGATGACCTTTGCTCCCACATGCAACATCGCCACTATTTGTAGCATTTGTGCACTTGCTACTCATGATGTTTGGAATGTACATCACTTGGACAATAAAACTACATTTTTGAATGGTGAATTACATGAAGAATTCTATATATGTCACCCTCATGTTTTTGTGCAAAATGGGCATGAAAGAAGTGTGCAGAATCAAAAAGACATTATATTGTTTGAAGAAAGAACCACATGCTTGGTATAAAAACATAGATGCCTACTTAATTACACATAGTTTTGAGAATATTACAATTGCGAGCACCTTATATGTAAAAAATGCAGATGAGGCACCTCCCATCATTGTTGTATATCTTGATAAGATTTTTCTCATTGGTCTTAATGAGAAGCATATTGGTGAATTTAAGGCAGATCTTCATGCCTCTTTTGAGATGTCAAACTAGGGGCTTTTCCATCATTTTTTGGGCACATAGTTTATGGAACTTGATGGAGGAATAGCTTTGTGTCAAAGGAAATATATTCACACAAATATTTTTCCATCGAAGATTGCACACCTATTGCCACTCCCATGAAAACATGTTTATGGCCAATTATTCATGATGATTGAGATAAATTTGATGTTTTCCTCTATCACCGCACTATTGGATGCTTGTTTTCCTTGTGCATTGTGTGGATTCATGTTTAGCTTTCTGTCTCTTAGATGAACCGTTGATTATGCATTGCCCAAGTGTCAAACATTGGTAGGTGGTTAAATGCATCTTCTTTTTATTTGATTAGTACATGACTACTTGGAATATTTTATCCAAAGGGGGGATCATTATCACCAAACTTACATGATTTTTCTAACTTAGTCTAGGCTCGCTGCTATGACACTCATGTGTCCACAAATGGTTTTTGCTTCATACTTAGTAGCTCATGCATATCTTTGTTGAGCAAGAAACAACCTACTTTAGCCGCTTGTAGTTTTGAGATGAATATAGGGAAGGCTTTAGAGCGATTGTTGAGTGTGTGTGGCTTAGATACATTTTGTATGGTTTGGGTGTTTTTCTATCTTTTGCCATCACCTTCCCTTTATTCAACAATGAAGGTGCACTATCATTATGTAAGGGAGAGGTTCTCTTCTAGAGAGATCAGCTTGGCTTATGTGCCCACATAGGATAATGTTGTAGAGCTTTTCAAAAAGGCTTTAGATAGGGAGAATTTTGAAGCTTTCTGGAAAAGCTTTGCACTTACTTACTTTTGTGGATTGATCTCTTTCCACATAATGTGGCACTTCTTCATACATGAGTGTCAACTCCTTGTTCACTATATTATCACTCTGAAGGGGGGTTTTTTAATATATTATGGTAGTGATGTGTATGAACACACTTAGGACTACCAAGGCACTTTTTTCCTCTTTAACAATTTCTTTCCTACACTTTTTATATGCACTTGTAACCCTAATTGATCACTTATCTTTGTACATTCACTTGCTAATATATTATTTATTATGTTTTGCCCCAAGCTTCTCTTTCTTCCTTATGGTTTTTGTGTGCTTCTACAGACCTCAAACTCCAATAGTATGCAATATGTATCGATGTATGCCTCCAATATGTGTATATGTATGTATTTGTGCTTGTATTATGTATGTATTCATGTATATAAATATTTTTATGCATGTATTATACATGTATGCATGTATATATGTATGTATGAAAGACTCTCTATCATCCTAGGGACAATTTCGTGTGCTTAAATTTCGGATTCAACTCTCTCAAGATGGCTACCAACTCTTGAGTGCCCCAATTCTTACGGTAGTAGGTGTATGTTGTGCTCATGATTATGAGACCATTCAAAATGTGATAATTTTCTTAAGGGTGATAGCATGTTTGTCACAATATATAGGGACACAAGCACATTTGAACTCCTTGTGGTGGGTCATGGAAACAAATTTTTATCTCGTACATGTGGACCTAAGAGGTTTTCTACTAAAAGACCAAGTATGTCTAACTTGTAGTTATTGCATTGAATACACTACAATAGATTGGTGGTGTAGGTGTCGGTATGCATGTCAGAATTAAAGCGTCGGTATAGGCATCGGTATAGCCATCAGTATAACCATCGATATGAGCGCCAGTATAAGCATCGATATTATCGATGCTCATACAAGGGTTATACCGAGGCATGTGCTGGGTGCACCTTCGCGTATACTGGCGTCTGCTTGGTGTAGCTATGCTTATTCGGATGGCATCACTGGGACTACCATCGCTTATACTGACGACCATATCTGGAAAAATTTTTCTGGGTAGAGTGTGTTGTCTTTTGCTACAGAAACATTACCATGATGTTGCTTAGCAAAAGAAAATACACTCTGCCCAAAAACAACCGAGTACATGTGATGTGTACTCTAATGGAAACCCAAATATGATTTCATAAAAAAAATATTATTTGACATAAAAGAGATAATCAAAATGAACCATGTACAAAAAGAGTTATATATTTCATAAATGAAGCATGTACAAGAGTGTGGCAAACCATTGTCATATATGAGGCTTTTACAAAATGTGGTAAAGCATTGCCATATAAGGATCAAATAGAAAAATTTGGTGTCCCACTGCCATACACATGCAAAGAATGTTCTATATCAACACTCCTACAACAAAGAACATTCATGAAATGAGATAAATTCACATGAGATTTACAAACAACAAGCAAACACCTCATTGCAAACACTCCCATGAACCAACCGCACCGCATCCCTCCAAGTCCTCCAATAGTGCAGTCAATCCATGACGATATCCATAAGCCTCCTCCGTTTGTGTTGGAGGACGACCCATTGCTAGCTCCTGCAACAAATATACAAAACATTAGAGGAACATACCTGAGAAGCTCAACACAAACAAATTTAATAAACCAAATGGTACTTACAGACTGCTGATGCATCATGTCATATCTGTCGCTGCCCAAATGTGACGGTCCAATCGTATCTAAATGTGTGGCTATTGCATCTTGCTACTGGTGTTATCGGTCAGGAGTCTACTGTTGCTCATCGGGAATCATATCCCACTCCTTAGCATCTAACCATACAGGCTTTGGTAAGCCTGCTCTTAAAGCATCACAAGCCTTGGATCATCGATGGGACATAACTTCATGTGCGGTTTGCGCAATCCACTCTAGGCTGACAAGACGCTGCCCATCGGCTCACCGGAACTCCTGATACATCATCTCTATGATATGATTCTTCTTATATTTATCTTGTTCACTCCATCTCAACATGACAGAGTGCTCAAACTGTATGGAGCAAAGCTATCATATATGTGCACGCATTGCTTTTCTAGCAGCATCCATCACAGGAGTTCCATCTCGGATACTATACACCTTGGAGTCATCGTGGTCATGAGCACCCCAAGGTGTACATGGTGTTCCATGTGGTGTACCACATGGCGTACCTACATCTGAGGTACTTGTTGTAGGAGTAGTAGTGGACGACACAATGTCCGTCGCATTGCCTCCACAACAGCCACCTCCTCCATACCTACCTATAGATCCACTCCTAGAATCTCCTGCTCTAGAGCGTGACCTCGATCTATGAGACCGGCCATCACCTTTATTTATTTAAAACACTAGCTATTTTCATATTTATTTATCTATACAATTATCCTATTTTATGTATATATTTATTTTCATGTTCATATTTTCTTCTTAATTTCTTCTCTATTTTTTCTTTATATAAATTTAATTGAATTATATGTATGTTAAAACGATAAAACCCTAATCTCAAAGATCTAGACTTAAAATGTGTATATTTGTGTATGCATGTATATATACTTGTATAGATGTATTATGTGTGTATGTGTGTATATATTTATTTATATATTCAGATTTTTTTTCTTGATTTTTTCCATATTTTTTCTTTATATAATTTAATTGAATTATATGTATGTAAAAA